>PVJI01019962.1:0-29938 GCA_004026765.1 Micronycteris hirsuta
CTCTCTAAGTCCTTATAGTCCTCATAGTCCTCGTAGTCCTCATTGGCTGCCACTGCATGGGGAGGCATTGAGACTAGGCCCCTGGCACCAGCCCCCAGAGGCCCTGTGGCCATGACCCCAACACTCACTCGTGTACTCGACGTGGCCCATGACCGTCACCTCAATCTGAAGATCCTGGCAGGTCGTGTTCTTCATGTCCAGGACATTGTAGGTACGAAGGACCTGGCTCAGCAAAGGGTGTGGAGAGAACGCGAGACAACTGGGGCCATAGGCCTCTCTCCAGAGCCACACCTAAGGGCGTCTCCCTGGACTAAGGGCTTTGAGACCCCTTCCCACCCTCCCTGCTGACCAGTCCACAGATATGAATGCCCGGTGTGGGGCTAGACGGTGCAGCGGGGGGACAGCAGGGGCTGGCCCTCAGAACCAGCACTGTACACGGTGCAGAGGAGGCTGCTAGGAAAGTTCAGGAAAGGCTTCTGGCCAAGGCTGGAGGGAAGAGGATGAGTTTGCCACATCGGACAAGAAGCAAGGAGACCTGTGTAGGTAGGTACACCTGTCTAGCCAGGTTGTACCTACCTACACAGGCTGATCTGACCAGTGTCCTCAGAAGGTCAATTTCACGGCACTGTAGACAGGGACTCAGAGGGGTGAGACTTGGGAGTGAGAGAAGTTCCAAGACTGTTTTAGCCCCGAGATCAGTGAACAAGTAACAAGGGCTCCAGGCATTAGGGGACAAGAGGAGCAGTTACTGGGGCCATAAGAGGGGCTCAGGAGGGAGGGACACTAAGATGCCTCCAGAGTGACAACTGGGCTGCTGGGGGAAGGGGCTATGTCAGACAAGAGGACACAGGAGGAGGAAGGGGCCAGCATCTCAGGAGAGGCCCGGGCTGAGCATGAGGCGCGAGCTCAGCACCGAGGGGTGAGGAGCTGACCAGAGCTCGGAGAGCGTGGAGACCAGAGCGAGGCGAGCGCTCCCCGGACGGAACGCCAGCCCTGGGGTGTCTTCGTCCTTCTGACCCTGAGCTCTGCCCACAGGTCTCCCACTCAAGACCCCAGCTGCTCCCTGCGGCCAGGGCACCCACCACTGCGGGCTCTCACCTTCAAGGTTCCTTTGCTGTTTCCTCCCACCTTCACATTAATCTTGTTGCCCAGGGAAAACTTGCAGGGACAGAAAAGGGAAAGGACGTCAGAAGGGCACAGGACACACTGTTCATTGTTCCAGCTCACCTCCTTCCCTCACCAGCCCTCCTCTCCCCACCTCGTGTTTCCATGTTTGCCCCCCCACGTGCACCATTTCACATCAGCCTCCTAAAGCTCTGCTGGGCAGACTCTGCATGTATTACTTTCAGAGGAGGAAAATGAAGCTCGGAGTTTAAGTGACCTTCCAGATCGCACAGCCAGTAAGCCTTTCCACAAGGGTATCAGGGCCAGCTGCTAGGGGTGCTGCAGGGGCGGGGGACTGGGGAGTTCCGGCCCCTCAGGGGAGGCCCAGGCAGCACGGCAACCAAGTGAGGGTGTGGCTCACCTGCAGCTGCTCCTCCATCCCCCGGCTTTGGCGGTTGTTCAGCTGCAGCGTGTGGGACTTGAACCCACTGCGGCCCATGGAGCTGAGGGTGACATTGAGCTCCCTCTCCTCATTAGTGTGGGAAGCGACCCAGTACGCGGACAGCGCGTCCAGGGCAATCACCGTGTCCTGGGGAGGTTGGACCAAGACTCAGGCTTGGTCTCAGAACCACCCACCCGAGTCCCAGGGCAGCCCCTACCTGGGTGCTGCGGAATCCCCCTCGGAAGCTGCCCTGGTGGGTGAGCCAGGCTGCAACCTGGTCGGCCATCTCTGCCTTGCCCTCCCGGAGCAGCAGGTGCAGCAGGCCGTAAGCCGTCGTTTCGATCCACAGGGCCGGGGCCTGGGGCACGGGGGCTGCCGGGTTGTGAGGGGCCGGGGTGGGCGACACGACGTTGCTCTGGGAACTGACGACGGAGCCCCAGTACATGTGATCTGGAAGGGAAGGGAGACCCGCGGTGACCGGACAGGACCCTGGCCATCGGGCCCCTCGCGCTCCCGTCAGGCCCTTCCAACTCTGCCCTGGTCATCCCGCAGATGCTGCCACTGCTCCTCAGGGTCTTGCTCCAGTTTTTGCTTTTGGGCATACTTGGAGGTCCCAAGGGCCCCCAAGCCCCAGGATCAATGCCAGAACCCCCTCAACTCTCACCGCCTGTCTCCTGGGCCATGGCCATGAGGTTGTTGTGGGCCAGGTCCTGCAGGCCCGCGGAGGCCTTGGTCAGCGTCAGTGCGTAGGCTGTGACTGCAGCTGCGTGGGCACCCAGGAGACCGGCACTTGCTTTCGTCCCCAAAAATGAGTTTGCGTTTGAGATGGAAGTTTCCTAGAAGAAAGTGGGGAGGAAGATCTGTGAGAGCTGGACACCTGGGTTCCTGAGGAGAAAGAGCGAGAGGCAGACACGCGGGCGCCCTTACCACTCTCTGCTTCAGCTCGGCATTCGTGTCCTGGAAGACGGCCAACCCATGATGAAGGGCAATGACCACAAAGGCCGTCAGGGCCACAGTCTCATCACTTCCTACCAAGCCCCCCTGGTTGGTTCGGGAGGAAAGGCGATGTCAGCCTGGAGGGGCAAGGGGCCGGGAGAGCCCCCACCCGCGCGCACCGGCCCGGCCTCCTGGCCCGCACCTGCATGCCCCTGTGGATAACTGGGCAGGGGTCCTGGAACGAACCGTCAGCCTGCTGCTGCGACAGCAGCCACTTGGCCGTCTCCTGCAGCTTTTCAGGTGAGTCACTCACCTCTTTCTGGGCCAAACTCAGTACCTTCAACACAAATGCTGTGAGCCTAGGGGGAGAAGTGACAGCTGGGGATAGGGACTGGTCCCTCTAGGGAACACGGCCCCGCTCCCCCAGAGACCTGGTTAGTCCCCTCCCACTGTAACCTGGCTCTGCCCCTGACAGCGCTGCCGCCTCTCAGAGACCCAGAGCCGCTCTTCCCAACCTCACCAGGTGCTGCTGTCCCGATGCAACCATGCCCCGTAGGATCCATCTGTCTTCCGAAACTGCTGGATCCGCATGTAGCCTTGGAGAGGAAAGGCAGCTGCTATTTGTGCCCACGGCCACGCTCCCCATTCCCATCGGGCACCCCCTCATCGCCGCACCAGCCGCCTGGGCTGCCCACCTTCCCTTAATTGCCCAGCCCCGACTCCTGCTTGCCCTGCACCCAGAACCTTTCTGGATAAGATCCACGGCGCGGTCCTTAGTCTCCGGGGGCAGTCTGCTCCACTGCTCCGTCTGGTCCAGGTAGCGGGAAGCAGCCAATGTCGGAGCCAAGAGGACCATGGTTTGTTCTCCACAGCCAGTAGGAAGCCTCAGGAGGGAGGTCAGGCCTTCTGGGGACAAGGCCCCCTCGGAGCCCAGCGCGTCCAGTGGATCTGAGGCTAGAGGGGAAGAAGGTGGTCAAGGAGGGAGAGCAGGTCTCGAGACCCTGGGCCAGAGGTTCACGGGGCCATGGGATCCAACAGGCTCCACATGAACCCGAGGGTGGCCACTGGAAAGGGGCTGGAGGACACTCCCACCTGTGACCCTGACGAAGCTGCTGAAATCTCCATCAGGGATAATATTGGGATCAGAGTTGCCGGGAATTTCCAGGGTCCGACCTCGGTGGTCTGAGAAGATGGGGTAAGCTGTCAGTCTATCCTGACGTCGCATCTCCCTCCACCTGCCACCCCCTCAGAACACTGACGGCAGGCGGCCGGGTCACTCACCCAGGGGATTGAGTTCATAGACCATCTCTTCTGTGTGGGTGGCTCCTTCCTTCTGTCTCGGGGGAAACAGAGCTCTGAGAGATCACTGATCACCCAGGACTGCAGCTGGCCCTCCCAGTGCAGACTCCCCAGGGCTTGGAGTGTGAACTTCAGAGACAGAGCCGGATCAGAACTGTAGAAGCGGCAAACTGACCGAGGCATTGGGTTTGGGTATTGGGCCTCTGCTGGGCCTGGCCAGCAGAAAGGGTGCCAGGGGTCAGGGGGTAAATCTGGGAGCCTGGGGGTCTGGCTTCCGGGGTACTCCATTCACCTCAATTTGTAGAACCTTAGACACGGCGTCCCCTACAGGAAACTCCAAGGCCCCTCGAGCCACCACCTTCAGGGACACAGCAGCAGCCGCTGTGGGCACCACAGAGAAGCCGACAGGCCGGGCAGAGCGTGCAGGCACCAGCACCTGCTGGGCCAGCCCTCCGCCCCCAGCCAGGCACAGCCCATCCACCGGAGACACGTGGACGCTCACCTGGGGCCAGGAAGATGGGAATGACCAAAGCCCCGGTCTGTTTAGGCTCCTCCCCTGCCTCAGCTCCCACAGGCCCCCCTGCACACAGGCTCCCACGGGGCCTCACGGTCAGGTTTTGATCCAGGTAGTTGTAAAGGACAGGACGCAGCTCGAACTGCTCAAAGCGGCGAACAGAGACTGGCAGGCGGAGGTGTAGGTGGAATTCGCGGAACACCCGGAGCTGGGCTGGTGCGGCCACACACAGGCCTGTGGAGGGAGGAGTGTGGGGAAGGGACAGGAATCAGAGGCCTGGGAGCATCACAGCCCCAGGGTGCCACTAACAAGGGGCAGGGGTGACCCATCTCCGCCCTGCTCTCTAGCCTCCCAGCCCTGCTGCGGGCAGTGCAGACTTCCCCCGCTGTCTGCACCCCTTCCTTACAGTAAGAGAAAAGGGAGCTGGACGGAGGGTGGGGGAAGAGGGGCGGCCTCACCTGTTGTTTTGGACAAGCTGACAGCATGGATCTCCCACGTGGTCAGAGAGTCAGGCAGCGGCTGTGGCACTCTGTGGTAGGAGAGGTGAGAAGCCTCATCACAGCCTGGGCTGGCCCCAGACCCTGCCCGGAGGCAGGCCAGGCCCACCGCACGCCCTCACTGGAGGAAGTGGTCCACAGATGCCACTCTCCAAAGCCAGTTTTCCGGGAAGAAGCTGCGAACAGGAATGTCGTCTTCATCCATCAGGTCCTCCTCCTGCAGGATCTCCAGAGCTGGGGACCACAGTGGACGGGGATGAGGAGGGGCCCTTGTGCCCTCCCAGGTTCCCCAGCCTGCCCCCCGGCCCCTCCCAGCAGCTCACCTCGGGCGAGACCCTTCTGGCTCAAGGCCCAGGTCTTCTTGCGCAGGTCCTCAGCAAACTGGCAGCAGGACAGAAAGGGCTCCCGGCAGGCGGGCCGCAGCACGCGGGCCGCGCGCTGCTCACAGGAGCGGGTCATGGGCAGCCGCGTCAGCCCGTCCTGACAGCAGCGCCTGGCCTCTGGGGAAGCGTACTGGCCCACTGCGGGGCCCACTGGGGGTAAGCACGGGAGACGCACCTCCTCCCCACCCTGACCTCCAGAGACACAGGACTCACCCTGAGAGACCAGGGACTCCAGAGAGGCCAGCGGAGAGAGCCTCCTGCCCACCCACTGTTGACCCCAGAACCTGGGTCTCTGGCCCTGAACGCCATAAACTGGTTCCCCTGGGAGCACGGGAGCCAAGAGGCAGACCCCTCCTCCCGAACTCCAGGCCCGAGCGGAGGGCTTCATAGGCACCTACAACTCACACTTCTCATTAATTGCCTTCTGGAAGGTCACATTTCTCTTTTCCCGGGCTTTCTTCTCCTTGGGGCAGCTCAGACCTGTAGAGAGCAGGACTGCAGTCAAGCTCTGGGGTGTGCGGCTTCCCACCTCCCTTCCCTGGTCCCCCTCCCAGGCCCAGAGCTTCCCACCCCTCCTCCTCCCTTATCTTCCCACCATCCACCCCACTTCCTCCTATGGTCTCACTCCTTCTGGCTGAAGTCATTCTGTTTCCATCAGAAAAGGCCAGACCAGCCGCCTCGAATACCTGAAGGGCACTGTCCCCACCCCCAGGACCACAGCCAAGGTCATAGCTGTTCATCACTTCAAAGACCTAACAAGAAAAGGCAGAGATGTGGCAGAGAGGGGCAGGACCAGCTATGCGTGAGAGGGCAGGGGATGGGCAAACACGAGAGACGGACAGTGGGGAACAGAGACCGCAGGGCCCACAGCTCTAGGCAGGGGGATTGGGGGCCACCTGAGCGCGGTCCAGGGCTGGGCAGCAGGCTCAGGGCGCAGGCCCTGGGCTCGGGCAGTGGGAGACTGTGCCACAGAGGACAAGGGCGGGGTGGGGAGAGAGTCTTAACAAACCTTGCCCATGTCAAGGGGCTTGTGGGCTCTGCCACCCACAGCATACAGAGCCGTGTCCACAGCTCCCAGTGCCACCAGGGCCGGAGAATCGGTGTGCAGCTGGAGCTTCACAGTCTCCCCAGGACGATAGTCCTTGTGACTGTCCACACTCAGCTCCAGCTGGCAGAGGCGGGAGGTGGGGCAGTCAGAGCGGGAGAGCTTTTCTTCTTTCTCTTAACCACCCCATCTCTCCCAGCGGGTTGGTTACCTTGCCCTCACAGGCTCCAGCCTCGACGTCCACTCGCAGGGAGTTGGCTACTGGGAGGCCCCCGTGATAGTAGAAGGCCACAAAGTAGAAGGTGGGTGCCAGGCGGTGGTCCACAAGCACAGAGACCGAGGTCAGGGCCGTCCTGCGCTCTCGGCTCACGGACAGGATCTGGCCCCGAGACAGGACCTGGGCAAGAGCGGCCCCACCTCACTGCATGTCCCCAGCGCCGGAACTGCCCCCCACCAGAGGGCGCTCTCCTGCCCAAGCGCTCCTTGCACCCTGCCCTCCTCCACGAGCCAGCTCACGCATACCATGTAGTAGTAATGAGAGAAGCTGGCCTCACTGACGCCCACGGCTCGTAGGTTCAGGCGGAGAGTGTCCCCAACTCGAGGGGACTGAGGATCCAGTCGTTCAATAGACAGAAACCCAGGGCTTCCTGAGGGTGGGGCTCGCACGGTGAGCTCGGCTGTAGCTGGATGCGGAGAACCTGCAGACACCTGGGGGGCGGGGCGGGGCGGGCAGGGCCGCAGGGCCATGGGTGTTCCGGAGCCCAGCCTGCCCCCCTTCCCTCCCTGCGTGCTCCCTCGGGTTAGAGTCCTACCGAGAGCTGCACTTCTGAGGTGGTCTGAGGGACATTAATGGCAATGATGACTTGGCCTCTCCCATCTGTGCGCTGCTGAAACTGACGTGTTTCAGAAGCAGAACCAGAACCAGTAAAGAACGTGGCAGAGACTTTGACAGGGATGCCGGAGGCAAGGGAGCCTGCCATGTCCCGGACCAAGGCCTAGTGGGGCAGGGAGGGGCAGGTCAGAGAGCGTGGTCAGAAAGGCCCTGGGCCCTCCTGGTGACCACACCCCCTGCCCTTGCAGAAGAAACCTGCAGTGAAAAGAGGGCCCCAGGCACGAGGTGTCGCTTGGTATGGCTAAGATCCAAGGAGAAGGGAGACGACACAAAACGCCAGGACGTGAGCTCTGCCTCCTCCATCTCTCCCCCTGCAAGACACGAGGCAGAAAGGGGTGGAGGAAGAGGGGCAGGAGAGCAGAGGGAAGCCAGCTCAGAGGTTTCCTGCCCACAAGACAGTGAGCTCCTCAGGGCACAGGCAGGCTCCCATTCATGTCTGTGTTTGCTGAGCCGCACAGAACCCAGCATGCAGATGGAGCATAACACATGTCTGCTGGAGAAATGGATGGAAGGACAGGTGGATGGATGGACATATAGATGGGCAAAAAATAAACTGAGACAGGGGAAGGTGCTGCTTCCCCAGAAACTACCCAGAAGCACAGGTGGAGAGAGACAGTCTCCTGGGACTTCCGCAGCTCCGGGTCTCGACGATGGGAAGAAAGGTATGGGATGGTGTTGGTGCTGGGGAACAGGGCATCAGCTCGGAGGTCAGAGGCCAGGGCCTGGAGTCATCATCAGACAAAGCTGCTCACCTGGAGACTCAATGATGGCTGCTGCCACGTAGAGGCGCAGCCCCGGGAGGTCAGTCAGATGAATGTTAAGCCTCTCCAGGGCATCCTGAACCTCAGCCTTTGAGAGGGAGACATGACACTGGCCCTCTATGAGCTGCGGGAAATGAGAAAACAGAGCCTGGCTTGACACCTGAGTCTCCCACCTCAACTCCTCCACTCCCTCATGCTCCTCACCTCACACTCACACCTCCTACCCTCCCTCCTACCTTGGTCTGATTCTCCAGGCCCCGAAGGAAAGTCTTGTCACCGTTCTCCCCCAGGAGCCCAAAGCGCACATATGCCACCCCCTGCACTGGCTTCCCGTAGATGTACCTGTGGCCACAGAGAGACCGGGCAGATGCTGGGCGGAGAGACGGCCGGGACAAAGGAGGGAATGGCCTGGGGTGGGGATGGGGGTGTGGATGAGGGAGGGAAGGGACAGTGCACACTGAATGGGGAGCCCTGGAGGCAGGGCCCAGAGTTACCTGGCCTGGATGTCTAACTGGATTTCATCAAGAATGCCAGGTGCTGTCAGGATATAGGGCTTTCCAGGGATGATCTTCACCTCAAAGTTAGGAAGGACTGACCCAGGGCAAAGAGGCAGGAGAGTCAGGCGCTAGTGGAAGGGCCCTTTAAAGACTCCCCCGCCCCGAGGGCGGTGGTACCCATATTTCCCTGACCCTGCCCTGCTCCCACCGCCTCTCCTTCGCCCGTACTCCCTGCAGGAAAGGGGCTGCCTGGCCCTCACATCTCCAGCTCTCACCGTATTTCTTCACCTCAAATCGGGTGCTGCTGTTGGATTCTGGGCCATCCGAGAATCGGGCTGAGATCTTCCAAGTCCCTGGCCTGAGGACGGACAAGGGAGGGACCCAGACCACTTGTGCAAGAGGGCCTGGGAGAGCCAGCAGCCTGGCTCCCTGAAAAAGGACTGTGGGGTAAACCAGAGGCCCAGGGAGCTGGGGTCTGACTCTGTGTGTTGGAGGACAGAGCAGGGGAACCAGGAATGGGTGGGGGGACAGCTGAGGCGAGAGCTCACTCCGAGATGTCCGGGATCACAAAGTCATCCTGGAAGATGGATGTGGGAGCATACACCTGCCTCTTCCGCACACGGAGGCCACGAGAGTTCTGCAACGGGAGGAAAAGTGTCATGGGTGGGAGGTCAGATCAGCGGCCCTAGCTGATCAGGAAGGTCAGAGGTCAGGGACTCACCTCCACAGTGACCGTGAGGGTGTCCGTGGATGGGCGCATCTTTTGATCCAGAGCAAAGACCCGGTATCGAACTGGGAGTGGAGGGTGAGAGGTAAGCAGCAGTCCACATGGGCAGGGAGTGAGGGGAGAACATTTGCTAGACAGCCTTCCTGTGCAGCGCACTTTCAGATTATCTCACATAAAGTGATGTGAGGGAGTTCAGGGCAGAGAACCTGGGGCTGAGACTCACCCCGCTGGCCAGGGTTATAAATGGGCTTGTCGGTCTGCAGAAAAAGGTGCCCCCGGCGAGAGGAGAAGAGAAGGTTGATGCCCTGAATGTCTACGTCTTTCAACAGAACGCCCTTCAGCCATGGTGACTGGGCCACGAGCTGGACCTGGGGGCCTCCGAGGAGGCTTTTGAGGCCACAGCTCTCGGCACCTCTTTGGGATGTCTGTCAGGAAAAGGGGAGGGAAAGGAAGTGGGTCAGAGACAGAGCAGAAGGAGAAAGCCAGAGGCTGAGACAGAAACGGGGAAGGAGACCTTTGCCTGAAAGGAGCGACAGGGAGGCCAGCGAGAAGGCAGACATTTACAGAAGATGAGACAGAGTGGGAGGCGCTAAGAACAGCAGGAGGGACTGGCATCCAACTACCTGGAGGCTGAGGAGAACAAAGTCTTTCTCCGAGGTGAGGATAAAGTCCACCTTTGGGGAGCAGGAGACATGAAGATTGTTCGGGTTTCTCAGGAACACTGTCCCTTTTACTGCCAGTCCCGGGGGAGCATCCTGGAGCTGGAGCGCCACCGACAGGGGGACCCCCAGGTGAACCACGGAAGGAGAAAACAGGAGCAACCTGGGGAGAAGTCAGGGTCAGCAGTCGGCCCCCCTCTTCCACCTCTGCCCCCCGCTCTGCAACCCGGCACCCTGCCTTCAGCACCTGGGTTTCTGCAGAGAGAAGGCGAAGAAACTGGACGCCCAGATCAGTCCCCAGAGGAGCCTCATGACTGGAAGACCCAAGAGGGATCAAACATGTCCGTCTGTCTGCTCCTTTCTGGTCAGCCTCAGGCTGGGAGCAGAGTTGACTGTGGACCTTGCTCCTCCCCTGGCCCAGCCAAGCCGGGAAACCACGTGACAGCCAAGAAACGCAACTGGCCCCAGGCCCAGTGTTGGGGGGCGGACACCCCAGCCACCTGGGTCTCTGAGGGAATCAGGAAATCACAGCCCAGAGTCATGCCCTCCCTGTTAACCCATCTCATCCCTGTACCCTGGGCACCCCCTACAGGGCATATCCAGGCGTTGATGCGAACATGCTCAGCATAGTGGGCGCAGCGCGCAGCTGGAGAAACAAGGCTCCTTGCCCAGGCCCCAGCACGGCAAGGGGAGGAGACGCTGGCCTCTTCCATAACCCACAAAAACGGAACCACATCAGGCCTTTGCTCTTTGCAGGCCCTGACAGAAACTCTGTGGTTTAGATCAGGCACACCCTTGCCACCCCACAGGGAAAACTGACCTCAGCACCCCTTTTCCTCTCTGAACAATGAGGCATAGGTTAGGCCCATGTGTGGCCTTACCTCTACCCCAAAACGAGAAGCACACATCACATTAACACAAGACACCCAGGAAACAGCACCATCAGAAATACTTTATTTGGCAGCTTCAACCCAGCATGTAGGGAAGAGAACCCTGCCCTCCCTCAGCAGCCTCCTGGGAAACCCCGCCGTCCTAGCCTGGGACAGTTAAGAGCAGCACCTTGCTGCAGGAAAGGCAGCAGCCATGATCTTGGCACACCTTCTGACTCCACTTCCATGGAAGGGCAGAGAAGCACGGCCCAGACCCCACCACTGGCTCGGAGCCCAGGTCAACAGCGGCGGTCACGTCTGACATCACACGCTCGCGAGTCCAACGCTCATTGTCCTAGCCCCAAGCTTTCGCAAGGTGACCCCGTCTCGGCCACCACTGGGCAACACTCCCGGGCTCCTCTTGCTCCACTGTGGGGAGGTTTGCCACGATGGGCAGAATCCTCACGTCTCTGGCAGGCGCAGAAGGGTTCCAGAAGTGGTGGAGACACTGTGCAAGAGAAAGACACGGTGGGATCCAGACACGTAGGCCCAAGGTCTGGGGAGAGCTCAGAACTTGGCCAGGAATGTTCCCGGGTTCCAGGGGAGAGAAGACCTGGGCTTTGCTAGTGAGGAAAGCAAGACTGGGGAGGAAACCCAACTAGGCTTTGAGTCATTGCTCTGTCAACTGCCAGAGGCTGGAGGCAAGACTCACCAGTCCACCAGCTGGGCCCCAATGAGGTCATGCACGTGGTAGGCAAGGCCGAGTCTCACCGAGGCAGGCGCCCGCCGGCTCAGGAGCTCTGAAAGGAGCAGCTCCCGGTACTTGGCCTTCCGAACCATGCCAAGGACAGCCTGGCGCCCTGGAGGAGAGATGGCGTGGAGTAAGGCCTGCAGGCCAGAGAAGCAACTGAAAGGTGTTCTTGAGGGGCCGAGGGGTTGAGTTGCGGACAGGATACCTTTAACAAAATACTTAATGAATCTCCCAGCTCCAGGCACAGCCAGCCACCAACTCCCAGCATCTCGGACGGTGAAGATCCCAGCATTCACCAGCTGCCTAAGCAGGCGGGAAGCCAGGAAAGATGAGGTCTTGGCTCCGAGAACCCTCTCTCCTCCCTGTCTGCTCATATTTGGACTCTCCAGAAACACAAGCAACCAGGCAAAGGGACCAGATAACAGACACCCCACCCCAGCCCAGCAGTTCTCTGAGCCCAGTCACCTACCCAACTGCCCTTCCCCCACTCTCTTTATCTGCTGCTAGGTCCCCAAAACTGCTCTCAGAAGCCCTCCCTGACCACAAGCCCTGACACCTTCAGTCCCACCAGAAATAAGGGTCTTTTTTCTGTGCTCCTGCCACTGACTATGCATACTTCACCACAGCTCCTCCCATATCTACTGAGAAATTCAGAAAATGCCTTCACAGGTACCATGGGTTACACAGTCGGGAGCCTGAGCCAGGTGCTGGGTGTCAACCCTGCACTGATCATTTTCTCTCACCCATGCCTGGTTGCTGTGCTTTTGAAAGTGGGTGCCTTAGCTCCCACCACTCCCGTTCTTAGTATCAGCAAGGTTCTCATCAGGCATTTGTGGTCCCTGCAGGCCTCTAGACGCATCTGATTAGCCACCCGGATGGCCTGAATTTTAATCCAGGGCTCTTTCTAAGGCCCCAGGTAAGACGGGCATCTCACCTTGGGGGAGGAATACAAATTTGTATCATTTTACTTAAAAAAAAAGTCAACCTTGTGGGCAGGTTCAGCAAAAGGAAAAGGACAAGGCTGGACGGGAAGGAGGCAGGGAGGCGCCAGACATCTGATTTGATTGGTCCCCCAAGTCCCCAAGTCTCACGTGATCTCCGTGTCCGTGAAGCCAAAGGTCTGTGTCATTTGGTCCTGCTGGAAGCTAAGGTCCCCACAGGTTGGAAGCACCAAAGCCAGAAACTTCTGCACAGCCCCAGCATATGATCGCCCGTTGCAGGCCTTGAGGACCTGGAACCAGAGATGAGAGACTGGTGGGGCCCCTCCCCCACCCCCGTGGCCTCCTCCCCAGGACATTTCCCTGCAGGCAGGAAGCAGATTCCCTTCTGCTGGGTTCCTTCCAGCTCAGACCTTTCCTCCCTCTCCTCCCTCATATTAGTACTTAGCAGAGCCCTGTGCCCTCTGTGAGCTGCAGAATGGGAGAACTGCCTCTTTTCTTTTTACTTCCTTTCCCCAGTCTCCCTCCCTGCCCACTCCACGCCCCAGGACATACACAGCCACACGTACTCTGGTCTTGTAGTCCTCGGCGAGAATGATCCCATGGGCGTCCAGGTCAAAGCCTAGCTGGACGACTCTGATCTCCCCCTGTTCCTGAAGTTCCTTCTGTTTCCAGAAAGATGGGAATGGAAAAAAAAGTGTCAGGGCAAGATGCTCCACTAGACTCTGTGCACCTGGCCCGTACTGGGGAGTTTTTCTCTAAGTGAAGGAAAAGCTGTGGGCAGCAAATCAGGCAAATCACCGAAGAGTCTTTTCCAATTGGTTACCACCCTCCCACCCACCGGCCTCATCTGTAGCGTCAAACTATCACCACTCATTTTCTAAGACCATACGCCTGACACTAGGATAGAACAGTGATTAAGACACAGGCCCTGCCCTTAAGGAGTAAACAGTCTAGATCTGGGGTAGAGGAAAGTGGAAAGGAATACAAGGTAAAATGTTTAAAACAAATAAAAATCAACCAGGAGTACTGTTTCTAGGAATACAGCAAGAACCAACCTACCTGCTGAAAATTAATTAAAATGCTGGATAAAATATTATTTTAAAAACTGTTAAGCATCAAAGAACTCACAAATAAGTGAACAAAAGAATTCATAGAAGTAATTGGAATATGGAAGACATGTGATGATTTAGGCAAATCTGTCCAGCACAGTCAAAAATAACTGGACACACAAGGAAACAAATTCAAAAGAAGCAGACAATAGAAACAGACCCCAAAAGACATGTTATCAGAGAATTATCAAAAACAGACTATTAGCGCATTGCCCTGATATGCCAGGGTTGAGAGTTCAATCTCCAGTTAGGGCACATACAAGAAGCAACAAATGAACGCATAAGTAACTGGAGCAACAAATTGACATTCTCTCTCTCTCTCTCATCAATAAATTAAAAAATATTTTTAAAAAGCCCCTATGTTTATAATGCTGAAATAAAAAGCCAAGATAGAGTTTTTAAGCAGGAAATTAGAAAAACTGACATGGTAGCCCTGGCTGGTGTGGCTCAGTGGATTGAGTGCTGGCCTGCAAACCAAAGGGTCCCTGGTTCAATTCCCAGGCAGGGCACATGCCTGCATTGCAGGCCAGGTGCCCAATAGGGGGTGTATGAGAGGCAACCACACACTGATGTTTCTCTCCCTCTTTCTCCCACCCTTTCCCTCTGTCTTAAATAAATAAAATCTTTTTTAAAAATTACCTAAAAAAATTGACATGATATATTTTAAAAATCCACATAGAAATTCTAGAACTGGCAAGTGCAATTAAGGACTCAATGGATAGGTTTAATGAATTAAGACACAGCTAAATAAAAAGTTACTAATCTGCAAGACAGATCAAAACAATTAACCACACTATAGTAAAGACAGTTAAAAAGGCGGGAAATGCAGACAAGAGACTAAGAGACAGAAAGGGCGCGAAGAGAAGACCCAGCGCGGCCCCCAGCCACACAGTGTATTAACCCAATTCCCGTTCATTCACAGAACAACAGGCAGAACAATCAGTGAAGAACCAGAAAACGTCAACAATAACACCACTTACTAAGAAATTAATAACTGAATAATACATATCCTTTTCAAATATACGTACAATATTTAACAAAACTGACCACAAAGGATGAAACAAGTCTCAATAAATTTCAAAGGACTGAAATCATGTTCTCTGGCCACAGTATCATTTATGCCAGAAATCAGTAACAACAAATAAGAAAATGTTTAGAAATTAAGACATACATTACTAACCAACCCAAAGAATCAAAGAAAAAATCACAAACCAAATTAGAAGACACTCTGAAATGAATGATAATGAAAACATATACCAAAACTTGGGAGATAGATAAATCTCAGTACTTAGTGGAAAACTACAGCCTGCCATGCACTTATCTATTAGAAAGAAGAGAGAATAGCCCTGGCTTGGAGGGTGAGTTGATTGGAGCATCGTCACCTACACCAAAAGGCTGAGGGTTCGACTCCCAGTCAGGGCACATACCTAGGTTGTGGATTCAATCCCCAGTCGGGGTGCATACAGGAGGCAACTGCTCAGTATTTCTCTCTCACATGGATGTTTCTCTCTCACATGGATGTTTCTCTGGATCTCTTTCCCCATCCCCTTCCCTTCCTCTCTCTAAAATAAAAAAATCCTCGGGTAAGAATTAAGAGAGAGAGGATAGCCAGGCTGGTGTGACTCAGTTGGTTGGAGTGTCATCCCATAACTGAAAGGTTGCAGGTTCGATTCCCAGTCAGGGCATGTACCTGGGTTGTAGGTTTGATCCCTGGTCAGGGTGCATAAGATCCCCGGTCAAGGTGCATACAGAAGGTAACCAATCAATGTTTCTCTCTCACATCAGTGTTTCTCTCCCTCCCTCTCTCTCTAAAAGCAATGGAAAAAATGTCCTCGGGTGAGGATAAAAGAGAGAGAGAGAGAGAGAAACAGAGAGGATAAAAATTCATGAAAAAAAGAAAGTAAAATAAACCCAACAGCAGGGGGGACACAGATGAATGAAACAGGAAACATGTGAACGAGAGCAACAAAGCAATTAACACTGACTAAGTCACTGGTGAGACTGACCAAGAAAAAGGGGGGGAGAAATCTATTGTTCTACAAACAATAAAAAGAGACGATAAACTTTATGCCAATGAATTTGAAAGTTTAGATGAAATCAACAAATTCCTAGAAAAATACAATTTTCCCAAGTGAATGAACAAAATGGATAGAGTCATAAAATGGAAATCTATGAAAATGAACTAACTACAGCTACAGGCAACAACTTGGAAGAATCTCAAAAATATTCATCTAATGAAGCTAGATATAAATAAATACATTCAGTATGATTGCGTTTATATCAAGTTCAAAAGTGGGTAAAACTGAGTTATGCTGTTCATGGATAAACACATAGACGGCATAAAGAGAACCAAGGGGACACTGGCCACGCCAGTCAGGACAGCAGTCGCCTTCCGGGGACAGGAGGCGTCTGGAACGGAGAGCGGCGTGTGCCGGACGCTGGCGTGTTCTACAGTCTGACTTGGGTGGTGGTTAAATGGGTACATGCTTTGTAAATGGTCTTTAAATTGTGTGTGCACATGTTTACATTTCCTTTTGTGCCAACTTTTAAAGTTTTTTAAAAATTCAGGCTAACACCAGTAGATCAGATTAAAAACAACAAATGCTACGTATATGAGGGGTTCCACCTGATTCGCTTCCTCGTGAGCCTGGAGTTGGCCTCCGTCTTCCCACTCCTCCCTGTCCGTTCTGACAGGTTTGCCACGTTAACCTTCTACCTGCCACGCCCCGCGCACCCATTGGGATATTATTTTTCTTGACCTCTTCACAGACCACTGTCCTGAGTCATGGGTTTAAAAGTGCCAAACACCCGACCTTGTTGAAAATCTCTACTTTCACAACAGGCCTCTTCCTGGGCTGCCCGAGCTCTAGCCATTCCTTCTCAGCCCCTTTCCCAGACTCCTCTTTCTCTGCTTTCCCCTTACATCAGTGGGTCTCAAATTTTAAGACACATTTAAGAATCACTCGGGGCAGTAGTTAAAAATGTAGATCACCAGGTCCTACCCCAAGAGATCTTAGTTTATTAGTCTGAGCATTTTTGTAACTCTGATACAGATAGAACCCAGGGCAGACTCTGAGAAATACTGCCTTAAATAGCGGAATACCCCAGCACTGTGGATTTGGCCCTATTATCTTTCACTGTAAACCTGAAGTCCTTAGCCATGGGCCTCAGAAGATCTGTTAAACACCTTCCCCCCAAATTGTACGTGTACCTTGTAGATATGTGGCATGTATGCATTTTTTGGTAAAGAGAGCCATTGCTTTCATTATCTACTGAAGTTTGTAAAAAGGTTAAAAATCACTCCTCTACTCACTCTTCCCATCTGATCTAAACTCATTAGCCTGCATATTTTGAAGCAGCCCACATGATTCTAATACAGGTAGATGTTTGTAAAAAGGTTAAAAATCACCCCTATACTCACGCTTCCAATCCGATCTCACCCACAGACTTTGAACCACCTCTCACTTCTCAATAACTTCCAATTCTAAATCACGGGCCCAGAATTCTCTCCAAACCGTCACATGCAACTGTCTACTACACATTTGCTTTGGGATGCTCCTTAAGCACCTCCAGCTCAACCTGCACAAAATTAAGAACATCATTTCTGCCCAACAAATCAATGTGCTCCTCTATTCACTCCACCAACCAATCTCTCAGTCTGTCGTCCATAAAATCTGAGAGTTATCTTGGATTCCTCCCTCTTGCCACTTCCTACATCCCTCGCCCTCACCCAACCTTCTCCCTTCCTACTACACTGCCCTCATTTAGGCCTTCACCAGTTCTCGGCGGCAGTTTCTTTGATCTCCCTGCTTCATCTCACTACCTCCAAACCGCTCCCTCTCCTGTTTAAGACGCTCTAAGCTCATCGTCTTCGGGGTAACGCAGAAACAACACTGATGCTCAAGGCCTGTTGTAATTTGACGTCTGCCTGCACTCCCAGCACTGCAGGCTCCAACCATGCCCAACGATTGTTTCCACAGAAGCTTCGCTCTTCCACTTCCATGTTATGCCACGCTCCCCACTGCCTGCGCGTCCTTTAACAGGGTCTGTAGCATTCTCCCTGGCACCGCAGTGCCTTGCCCCAAAAGACCTAGGCTTGCTGAATGGCACGATGGCCGGCGGAACGAGAGCCTGAGTGCTGCTTCGGTCGGTGGCTCCGACGCCCCTCACCAGCTGCCGGTCAGCCGCGGTCCGGTCCGGCACAAGGCTGTACACCTGGCTCCTGAGCGCGATGGGCGGCAGCGCATCCTCGAACAGACCTCGGGGGAACAGCCGCACCAGCTCCGCGACGGCCGCGCGCGCCGATCCTGGGCGGAGAGGCCTGGTCACTGGGACGTGAACTAAGGCGGGGGCGACGCTTACGGGGGTGCCGTCCTCCCAACATCCAGGGTGAGCGGAGGCGAGGCCGCTCGTGCTGACTTCCTGAGCCGTGCCGCGGGGTTGCCACGGTTACCTGCCTCGCCCCTCGGAGGGTCTCCCTCTGCGTGCCCTCGTTCCCGCCGCCTCTTCAGTCCCAGCGTCTCCGGGACCAGGTGCTGCCTCTTCCGGCTCATGTCCCGGGATCTTGCGGGGCCGAAGAAGGGGAAGGTGGTGAGCAAGAGACCACGAAAATAGACTTCCGGCGCGGAGCAGTGACGTCTTCCGAGACTTGGCGGAACGTAAGTCAGGCCCTACAGTGACCAGAGACGTCTCCCGCGCCCTGGCTGCCAGGGGCTGTGCCGATGCGGATTCCGCGGCCGGCCCCGTGCTGCTCCGCTGCCCCTGGGAACTCTCACGTCCCCGGAGCCCGGCAGTGCCGCGGGGCGCGGGGGGCCGCGTAGTGACTAACTTCCTGGAGCGCGGGGTTTGCCCGCCACTGTCGCTGAGTGATTGCGCCACCGAGAGCCGAAAACCTCCTTAGCATCCCTCTTCCACTTCGGGTGTGCCTGCCGAGACGTCAAAGCTCTGCGGAGGTGGGAGTTGAGTTTGGCGGGCTCAGAAGTAATGAGATCCTTGATCTGAGCCCAGACACCCTTCCTAACTTCATCGCCTTGGTGGTAAAGAGGTAGGGCCGTGGGTGCACCTGGCGGTGGTTCTGTTTGAGGGGCAGAGGCCTCTGTTTCAAAGTTAGACTCTCGCCATCAGGAGACTCATTAGTTCTGACCCCGAGTCCCCATTCTCCAGGTCTCCTTTATAAAAACGGAACTTTTCCCCACCTCTCAGGATCTCATGGAGCCCGGAGGGACCAAGAGAGGAGCTGGGAAGGTAGAAGTAGCTGAACCTCGGAACAAACTCCTCCGCCCCGCCCCTTCACTACCCACAGACCCCGCCCTCTACTCTGGGCCCTTTCCTTTTTACCGGCGCCCTTCCCAAATGGGCTGCTTCTCCCTGGATGCCCGACGCCAGTACCATGGAGATGCCCAAGCCTTGCGTTACTACAGCCCACCGCCCACCAATGGTCAGTGCCCCAACTTTGACCTCAGAGACGGATACCCTGATCGATACCAGCCCCGGGACGAGGAGGTCCGAGAAGGCCTGGACCACCTGCTCCGCTGGCTCCTGGAGCACCGAGGCCAGCTGGAAGGGTAAGCAGAGCACAGCGGACAAGTAGATGCAGAGACCCCTAAAATTAGGAAAGCCAAAGCTGGAGGGCACCCAGTCCTCTGAAGGAACTTGGGCTGCTCTTTGGGGGAACCATCTGAGCTACTGTTTTGTCAGACGTTCAGCCTCTAACTCCTCTCTCTCAGGGGTCCAAGCTGGCTGACAGGGGCCATAGTGACATGGCGGGGGCACCTGACAAAACTGCTGACAACACCATATGAGCGGCAGGAGGGCTGGCAGCTGGCGGCCTCCAGGTTCCAGGGGACACTGTACCTGAGTGAGGTAGAGACGCCAGCTGCTCGGGCTCAGAGGCTTAACCGGCCACCTCTCCTTCGGGAACTTATGTACATGGGGTACAAGTTCGAGCAGTACATGTGTGCAGGTGAGAGTTGCCCCTGCTCTGTAGCCCCTCCCCCTTCCCCAGAGACTGAGAGCCCCTACCCGTGCTGCTGCTTCTCTCCCTGTACAGACACACCTGGAGGCTCCCCGGACCCTTCTGGGGAGGTTAATACCAACGTGGCCTTCTGCTCTGTGCTACGCAGCCGCCTGGGAAACCACCCTCTGCTCTTCTCAGGGGAGGTGGATTGCACAGACCCACAGGCCCCATCCCCGCAGCCCCCCACCTGCTATGTGGAGCTCAAGACCTCCAAGGAGATGCACAGCCCTGGCCAGTGGAAGAGTTTCTACAGGTTCGGGAGGAGGGTGGGCTGGGCAAGAGCTTAGAACTGACAGCTGGGAAAGGGACTTGGGGGAAGAGGCAGAGGATGGAGGTGGGGTCCCACCGACACCTCATCTTTCCTTACAGACACAAGCTTCTGAAATGGTGGGCTCAGTCATTCCTCCTGGGGGTCCCAAATGTTGTTGCTGGCTTCCGTAACCCGGAGGGTTTCGTCTGTTCCCTCAAGACCTTTCCCACCATGCAGATGTTCGAACACGTCAGGGTGAGGCAGTGGTGTCACGGCCCCGATGCCAAGGTCCCAGGTCCAGTGTCCAGGGCTGCAGTGTGCATTCCCCTCCCCCCACTCTTGTCCTCACTCATCTCTGCCTCCTCCTTGGTCCTCTCCAGAATGACCGTGATGGCTGGAATCCCTCTGTGTGCATGAACTTTTGTGCTGCCTTCCTTAGCTTTGCCCAGAACACAGTTGTCCAGGATGACCCCAGGTGAGGCATTCAGCTCTAACCCTTCCCTCTGGGTCCCAGAAGCCCAGCCTCCAGCCCTCACCGGCAACTCCATCTTCTCCTCAGGCTCGTCCACCTCTTCTCCTGGGAGCCCGGTGGCCCAGTCACAGTGTCTGTACATCGAGATGCAGCCCATGCCTTCCTGCCCACATGGTATGTGGCAGCCATGACTCAGGATGTCCCATCGACCCCCAGGACACCATCCCCTAAAGACTGATACTTAAGGGCGGGGGCTGGTCCTGTCTCTGTGGAGTTAAAGGCATATTTCCAGGTGGTTCTCTCTGTTGTGTCTCTTGAGCTGAGTCGACCTTAAGCACACACAGATGGTTTGCTGTTTTATTGCCATTTTTTACATGGGGGTCATTCACTGAGTGTAGAGGCTGGCCGCGAAGACGATGTCCCTCCGGAGCAGGGTGGCTGCCGTCTCCATCTTGGCACCTAACACAGGCTCACCTACCAGGCGGGCCGCCCCCCGCAACGACCGACACATCTCGGCCAGGCGCTGGATGCAGCGGACCACCAGGCCCTCAGGGGTCCCTGAGAGCCCTGCCAACTCAGAGAAGGGCTGTGGGAGGAACAGGGTGGGGACTGAATTTGATAAACCTGGGCAGCCTCTCCCCAGCCAGCTGTCTGCAAATCCCCAAATCCTAGTAACTCACCATGCCCCGGGCCCACTCGTACACAACTCCAACAAGCCCAAAATTCAGCTCCCCTACAAATTCTTCCACTGTCTGGTTCAGGCCACAGGCCACCTGAACCTCACCAATGCGCTTGGCAACAGCCCGGACACGTTCCACTCCCTACGGATGGGGACGGACAGGTTAAGAACTACCTTCCTGCTCCAGGCTCAGATCAAGGAAGAAGCCACTCCAGTTCTTAGGAGCACTCATAGGCTGGAGAGGTCACTTGGGGAAACCTGGGAATGAGGACTGGGAATGTGCAGCCAGGGGAGGGAGAGGGGTGGGTGCCCCATACCTGTCTGAGGGTACTTGGGAGCTGCTCCCCAGCATCCCCCGGGCTCTGGCAGACCAGACTAGAGAGCAGGGCTGCAATCTCCTCCGGCCGCAGGGCACTCAGGGCGTTGTCAAACATGAGCTCAGTGAGGAGCAGTTCATGGCTGCTCATGGCACAAGCCACACGCCCCGCCAGCTTTACCGTGCCTGCCTCGTCTACATAACCCAGGGTTCGGAGCACCTGGACGGAAGGTGGTGGGTGTTAGGAGCCTGCTGCCCTCCCTCACTAGCTCCCCCCACCAACACTCTCACCTGTACTCGCTGGTGGTACTCGGGGAGCAGCAGCAGCGACTGGTCCGACAGCAGGAAGCGCAGCCGCTCCATCTCCTTCTGTACCTGCATTCGCTCCCGCAGCTTCAGGTACTGTGGAGAGCCACAGGTAGGACTGGGTTAGCCTTCCTCGCCCTCCACAGGGTCCTGAGAACCAGGGCTGAGATGGGGTGGGAAGCCTACAGGGGACCAGAGGAAAAGCTTTGAAGTTGGCATCCGGGGCCCTACCTGGGCAGCGAAACGGGGGCTGTGCACACACTGAGCCTCCCGGATCAGCTCCTCCAGCTTCCGGGCACGGAGCCCACCCTCAACCACCGACATATCCTTAAGCTGCAAGTCATTGACAGGGTCGAGGGTAGGGGGTCCTGCTGGGTGGGCCTGAGACAGGCGCAGCAGTTCCTGGACAGCAGTGGTCACGGCAGCAACAGGAGGATCCTGCCTGAGGAAGGAGTAGGTCCTGAGACTTCTCTTCTATATAAGAGCTCCCTCAGGCTGGGGGAGACTCCCCAACCACACCTCCCACTCCCCATAATATAGTCCCTTCCCAGGAAAACGGCTTCCCCAGCATCTAACTTAAATTTCAGTTGCTGCCTCTTGCTGAAATCCTCCAAGATCTTCTCTCCATTCACCCGGAGCACTTTGGTGGTGATGGCAGCCACGTCTCCGGGCTGGAGTTTGGCCACAGTGTGGTCACAGGGCCCTATGAGAAGGGAAGATCAGGGTCAGGCCTCACCGTGAACCCCGGTGTCCTGCCTGTACTGATGTTAGGAACCTGAACGTCTGCCCCACTCTCACCTTCAGGCAGGAACAGCTTGAATCCCACAAGGTCATCTGGGTAGGGCACCCCTGGGGAGGCCAGCCCCCTCTCCCGTGGGTCCTCAGACGTGGGCTTATCACACAAGACCAGGGCTGTGAATGATCTGCTGGTAGAGTTTGAGGAGACCTAGGGGAAGTGGGAGACGCCAGGACTGGGCGATGTGAGGAGTGGACGACAAAGTTAGAGACCAGACCCCCACCCTCAGGCAGGGATCGTGGAGCGCCATGCAGAGCCCACCACTTACAGACTGGTAGCCAAGTCGACCGGCCAGAGCAGACCGGTGGGGGAGGGGCACATGGAGGAGGACAAGGAAGTGGGCATGCAGTGGCGGTGATGGGAAGGAAAGGGTGGCAAAAGGGGAAAACGAGAAACAGCTGAGTGTGACCTGCCCCACCCTCTGGGGCCCAGGTTCCCCTGTCGTCACCTGCAGGATCACACCCAGTGCATTGTGATGCTCCTGATTCTTCACAACCACCACCCTTCCAGCTGAGAGAGATTTCAGCCCATTCACAGATTCTATGACACGTCGCTGAAGAGTGAGGATGTGCACAAAAGAGATAAAGGAGAAAGTGTCAGGGATGCAGGCACGAGGTTCAGGAGTATGCAGAGTGTCGCCCTGCCTTCCTTCCCTCCTCCATCACCCCAACAACACACACCAGCTCACCTGGACCAGGCTCCGGATCTCTGTCAATTCCTCTCCCCAGATGTAATACTCGGGCAGGTCGACCAGTTGACCCGTCAGGTCAGGTTCCTCTAAGGCCTCCAGCTTCTTGGTTAGTTCAGCTAGAGCCTGTTCATGGGCCTGAGCAGAAGTGGGGGCAGGTGCAAAATGAGTCTCCAGGCTCAGTCTGCCACATCCCTACCTGCACCCCACTGGCCTCTACATGCACACCTCTTCCCTGCCTGGCTTCCCTTGTCCAACATCCAGCCTGGTATACTGGTCACCCTGACCCCTCACCTTGCTGTCCTTGCGGGACGGAAACTCAGAGAAGCTCCTCTTCATCATGTCTTCCACCCTGAGGGCGTCCACCCGCAGCAGGTTGAGGATCATGGTGTAGGTGAGGCGGAACTGAGACTGCAGCTGCGCCGGCTTCCCCTGTGGTGGGCGGGTGGGGTGGGGACCGGAATGGGCCAACTGCCCCCAGACAGCCCTCTGCAGACTGGCTCTACCCCCAGCTCAGGCAGTCCCAGCTGTGGAAGCATGGGACCCCAGACAAACTGCCTGCTCACCTCCTCTGCAAACTAAGGGAGCAAAACGAAGTGATAGATTTGCAAAGGGCCTACTAGCTCCGTACTCACAGCAGGAAAGTTAGAGACGAGACTGGGTCTCACCCTTGGATTTGCTCACTCTACCTTGGCTTCTCCCAAGCAAAAGGGAAAAGTAGAAAGAAAGGAGAGGGGAGGGGGCTTGAAGAGACTCTAGCTGGGGCCCTCCAGCTTTCCTCATGCTGCCTGGCTCACTGTCAGCATTCGGTGCAGGTCCACCATCTCAGGCACGCGGCCCTTGCAGAGCAGGATGACGGTGCCTGTGGGGTCCAGGCCCCTCCGGCCGGCCCTGCCCGCCATCTGCACGTACTCCCCGGGGAGCAGGTCCCGGAAGGTGGAGCCGTCGTGCTTGCGCATGGAGTCAAACACCACCGTTCGGGCCGGCATATTGACACCCATGGCAAAGGTCTCAGTGGCAAACAGGACCTGGGACACAGGAAAGACAGGGTCAGCACAGGGGCTACACACGGACACCCGGCACACCTTACTTTGTACCAAGGCTACCTGGCATGATCTGGATGGTTAATTTGCAGAAGCCCATTTAACTCTCCAGGCAAAACTTGGGAGTGGGGACTACCCTTTCCTCATTTTATTGATTTAATTGCCTATTTATTTCCTTGCACCCCCACATCCCACTTCCATACCCCCACCATCAGTTATCCAATGTCTTTCAGGAGTATCTTTTTGTGTGAGTACGTTCTTGCACGTCATCTTGTCTTGTGTGTGTGTAATTTGCAATTCACATTAAAGGCATTTATAGATCCCCTTCTGTTTCCTCACTTCTTTTCCTCCAGGTCGTGTTTTTGGCATCCATCCGTGTTCCTGTGGTCATACCTAATCCCTTGCTTCCAACTACAGCAGGACACTCTGTGGGGTGCCTGCCCTACAGCTGCCTACCTGCTCGCCCGGGAAGGCCCCGCGGGACCACCGCAGACCCCCTGCCACAAGGCTAGAGCTGGCAAAGGAAGCGCGGACACATTCCATCGTGGACCAGGGCGAGAACTTCTTTGTGGTTTATACTCAGGAATGGAATTGAGGATCAGACTATGTTACTCTTACCCATAGAATGCCAGGGCACACTCCAGACCAGCCACCCCTGTACGAGAGTTCCCGTCATCCCATACAGGCAGACCTCGCTTTACTGCACCGCACATACTGCACTTTAATCAACATGGAGGCAAGACCCTCCACCAGCATAAACATTCACTGAAGGCTCAGGAGACGGTAAGCATTTTTTAACAGTATTCTCTAATTAAAGTATGTACATTGCTTTTAGATATAATGCTACTGTACCCTTAACAGAGTACAGTACAGCATAAACATAACTTTCACATGTGCTGAGAAACCAAAAACTCACTTTAACAAGGTACTCATTTTGTGGTGGCCCGGGACCAAGCCCGCAGTATCTCCCAGGTCTGCCTGTAGTCCCCTATGGCTTTGGCAACACTTGGCATTAGCCAGTTCCCTAAGTTTTATCAGTTTAATCACTGTGAAGTCTTATAAGTATTTCTTGCATTTTTCTGCTAACTTATATGCTTGTTAGCTTTTTGGGTTTCTCTTCTGAATGTATCCTCATTTTAAGGTGGGAAACATAAAGTTCAGGAAAATTAAGTAATTTGCGAAAGATCTCGCGGTGAGGAAAGAGCAGGGCAGCGCGTGCACCTTGACCAGGCCGCGGCTGAAAAGCATCTCCACGATCTCCTTGAGGATGGGTAGGATGCCGCTGTGGTGCACGCCCAGGCCTCGGTGCAGGAGCTCGGACATATGCAGGACCTGCAGGTGGCCGAGAGGCTGTGGTCAGGGGTGGGGGCGTGGAGTGTAGCACCCAGTCCCACCAGTTTCCAGCGCCCCCTCCATACCTGGGGCAGCTGGCGGTCAGAGCCACGGAGGCGAGCAAGGCAGCGCTGCAGGAAGAGGTGAATCTCGCTCTTCTCTGAACTTGTGGTGAGGTCAAGAGAGGTAAGGCCCGCAGCCTGCTCGTCACAGCGGCCCCGGGAGAAGGTAAACACCACCACGGGCAGCTGCGCACGGCGGCGGAGGGAGGCCAGGAGGGACAGGTACACACCTCGGTCCTGGGGAAATGCGAAGGGACAGAGGTGCAGTCCCTGAAGCAGTGGGGGTCAAAGCGGGGCCCGGTAAAAGACTGTCAGGCTGGGCGATGCTCAAAGCTCAAGAGCAGTCCCCGGGGGATGAGGGAAGAGACCAGTGATGACAGGCGCGAAGCCTGCTGGTTCCAACCTGTGCCGGGCCCCCCTGATGCACGGGCTGCTTGGCCCCAAAGGTCTGGGCGTGCTTGCTCATCCTCTCCTTCTTGGCCTCCACTGCTGCATAGTACCTGGGGCACACAGAAGGCGGCTGTCAGTCACACCCAGCCAGGCCCGGCCCTGACCCTCCCCTGCGCCTCCAGCTTACCCCTTTGTATGGAAGCCGCCGTGGGAGTCCAGCAGCAGGAAGAGTTCATCCTGGGTCTTGGGACTGTTCCCCGTAAAGAGATAATGCTCCAGGGGGACGGGGCGAGTGACAGTGCTGATCACATAGATCTGGCGACGCTTCAGTCGTCTGAGTGGGAAGGAGACAGTAGGTCAGGGGTGGGAATGTGGGAAGGAACAACTCACGTCCCCACCGGCCTTCCCGCTTCTGGCCTCGCCCAGGCTTTTCTGAGAGCCAGACCGGAAGGCTGTCCCCGTCATCACTTATCTCTCAGCGTGCCAGTGGTCTGGGCCCGGGGGGCCATGTTCCCCAGCCCCACCCCTCCCTCCGCCCACCCCCAAGGTCTGACCACTCTTTCTGCTGTGGCGGTCTTCACCCCCCACCCCAATCAAGGAAGACTACGGCCTCTTTCACCCAAGCACCCAGGACGCACATCTCACCCAATCCAGTCAGCAAATTCAAGGGCATTGGGAACAGTGGCGCTCAGAAGGATGACAGAGACGTGTTCAGGAAGCATGATCAGCACCTCCTCCCACACGACCCCACGCTGGGCACAGAGAGGGAAGACAAGTCATGGGTGGTTCAGAGGGGCTGCCCTTCTGCTCCTAGGTTCCCATGGAGGGCAAAGAAGGCAGTAATGTTTCAGGGTGCGTGGAAGAGGGAGCTGCTGCACTAGTCCCACGGGAAAGGGTTCCTGGGCGCAGGGCCCCATGGACCTCACGCCCCTCACCTCAGCGTCGTTGATATAGTGAACCTCGTCAAAGATGACCCACTCCAGGTCCCGGATGACATCTGAGCCACTGTACAGCATGGAGCTGCGAAGAAGAGACTGAAGGTTGACTCCCCAGGGGCTCCCGCCTCCACCAACTCAGCCAGCATGCTCTCCAGAACAGCCTCACCTTCCTGACCAAATATCCACCCGTGTTGAGGGCCTATCTCTCACCGAAGGATCTCTGTCGTCATGATGAGGCAAGATGCCTCTGAGTGCAGCTGGACATCCCCAGTGAGCAGCCCCACGTCCCCAAACGTGTTTCGAAAGTCTCGGAACTTCTGGTTACTCAGAGCCTTGATAGGCGAAGTGTAGATGGTGCTGAGAAGAGAGCGCGAAGTGAGCCAGTCTCCCCGTACAGGCTGCGGTCGGCACCCCCCCCACCCGGAGCCCTCCCAGCGGCGGGCCGCGGAGTTCAGGCGCCCCCGTTCTTCACCTGAACGGCCCTCATTCTCCTTCATGACATGACCCCAGGAAAATTCCGTCCCACAACCCCTTCCTGAACTTAATTCACACAGGTCATCCTTCTAAACTTTCTCCCCACACCTCCTCATTTCTTCCTGGGCCCCTGTCTCAGTTCTTCCCCCAAATCTCCCAACTAAAAGATGAGGTAAAGACGTGGGAAGAGATGAGATTTAGAAAGGATGCAGGAGAAAGTAGGGATGGCTGAGGAAGGGAAATGCTGCACCGTGTCATGTGCTTCTGGGCAAGGGCAATGGCGTATTCAGCCACAACTGTCTTCCCTGCGGACGTGTGAGCCGCCACAAAGACTGAGTTGTGCCGTTCCAAGTGCAGGATGGCCTGTTTCTGGAATACATCAGGCTCAAATGGCCACTGTGGGAGAGAGAAATGGATGGGGACTAAAGAAGGGAGGGGAGAGGGGCCTTCCTACCTCTCATGGGGCATGCAGGGCAGCGGGGAGAAGGCCAGAGCGAGGCAAGGCTGGGACTGAGGTCCAAGACGCCTGGAGTGCATCTGGCCTCTGGCGCGGGGAGGAGACAAGGCAGTGGGCTGCGAGTGAGGGGCGAGGTCTGGGTCACACTACCTGGAAGGCTGGCTGGGGAATGAGGCGGTAGAAATCACCAACAGGGGTGGTGACATCCACAGGAATGGCCCACTGCTCCTGAGAAAGGGTTTTGGGGGGCTCTAGGGATGATGCAACTGTGGAGGCTTCCTGAAAAAGTAAGGGGTAGGAGTGATAAAGATATAGCCAGAAAGCTCTCCATTACCACTCCTCCCAAAAGATGCTCCGGTCTTCCCCTTCGATCCAACCAAGCCAACCCACCCTCCTGGTGGGAAGGCCCCCTTCTTTCCTATTTTGACTGCCCAGAAGCACCAACCTTCAACACTAGGTCCTCCAAGCTGCTTGCTCGGGCCAAGGGAGCGCTGCAGGGAGAGGCTGCAACGGCGTCCCCTCTGGTACCTCCTGGCTGTCCCATCGCCTCCCTCTCATCTTCGTCCCCGCCACCCAGATCCAGGGGCTCTAGCAGACGGCTGAGGCTGAGCAACCCAGGAGCCGGAGCTGGGTAATCTGAGGAGCAAGGCGAAACAGGAGACCCAGTTATGTCCATCTCTGTTCTATGGTAGAAGGGCACCACTTCTCCTATACCTCCATCTCAAAACTCACTCTTTGGTGCAAAGTCCACACCTTTCTTGAAGCCAGGTGGAACAGTAAGAAGATCTGGAGAACAGGGACAGAGAAGGTCAGGCCCACCGCACACTACTGTACAGCTCATACACTACATGAACCTAAAAGATACCATTCATGGTATAGGCTTTATAGCTGGGGACAGCTGTAATAATTTTCCAACAAATAACAGTAAAAGTTGTTATGGAAGAGGCAGGGAATTTGCTTAAAGGCAGGGAAGGACTAGCAGCAGCCCAGTGATGAGCCTGGGCCCCTTATCCTCAAGGCCCAGACTTGGAGCCCTGCCTCCTAAGGGTCCATCCTGGTACCACCTCACCTGTCTCAAAGTCTATCTCCTCCTCAGCTTCCTCCCGAGTGCTCAGATCTGTTATGGTGGGCTCATCCATTCCTCCTGGGAAAGGAGGGACACATACGGATTCACAAGGGGTGATATGGGAACGCTTCCCTGGAGACTGAGAGCTCCCTCCCCTACAAGCTCATTTCCACAAGAGTCACCTGGCCAGAAAGGGTACTGTGTTGGGTTCCCCCACAGGGACTGGGAGCGGGGCCCTGGCGGCCGGCGAAGAGATAAGGAGGTTGTGGCTGACAGCTCTGTATTCTCCAGCAAGACCTGAGGCAAGAGGTCAGAGCCCCAGTGAGGTTGATGTTGCCTCTGACCCTCCTTTTCCCAACTCTGCTTCTCGTGGCCCCTGATCTCTTACCTCCTTGTAGCCCAGTATGTGGCCTGTGGTTGGGTGTCTTTGGGCTTGTAGGTCAGAGGGGACTGGGGCCCCCAGTACAGCAAGGAGAGACCAGGGATCCATCTTCCTCTGCCATTTTCTGGAGAAAAGGAAGTGGTTTTCAAATTTTCTTTCTCCTGTCTCAGCTTCCTTCAGGGCCCATCTCCCCAGCCTAAGCGCCTCCAGAACCCTCACCGAGCTGAATGTTCCAGGCCATGTAGAGGCAGCCAGGCTGGAGATGACAGAAATAATTGCTCTGCTTCTTGCTGCAGATCTGGGGCACAGGGAAGGAGGCTGTGGGGAAGCTGGAACAAGGGCAGGATGAGAGAAAGTGATGGGGCTCATGTTTAGATCAGAAATGGCAGATGTCCCAGACAGACAAGGACAATCAAAGTAAAGCAATATTTTCCAAAGATTGTAATGCTTTACAGGACAAACGGCCTGCTACTGAATTACCACAGGCACTGGTTAATAATACAGATTTCAGATTTCAGAATCTGGGGCTGGACCTAAGAATTTGTATTTTTAAAAAGCCCCCCCCCCACTAATTATGAGGCACACTTAAATTTGAGAATCACTGGCTTTAGGAAAAAGGGTCCCAGACCTACAAATGAAGAGTCAGGGGCTCAAAGGCTAGCATCTCAGTCACCAATGAGATGAGATAAAATACATTTGCAAGAATAGTTCTCGGGACTAAAGTATCGCCGGCGCTCCCTGCTGGTCCTCACGGGGGCTCTGACCCACAGCAGGTCCACTAGCCTGGAAGCTGTCCTGCACCGGTCCAGGCCCGGATGACAGGTGTCCAGAGAGAAAAATGGGTC
>PVJI01019963.1:0-29927 GCA_004026765.1 Micronycteris hirsuta
ACTATCATGTCATCTGCAAACAACGCCAATTTTGTTTCCTCCTTTCCAATTTGGACGCCTTTTATTTCCTTTTCTTGTCTGATTGCTGTGGCCAAAACTTCCAGAATAAACAAGTTTCTTTATATAATATTATTATATAAAGCACATGAGAAAATGTTAGTAAGTCATTTTTTGAAATTTCAAGGATGAGATATATTAGAGTCCAGGAATGAAGCAATCATCATCCATCCCTCCTCCTATGAAACAAAACAAGCAAGATGTGTGTATATTTAAAAAGTAATGAAAGAAGGAGGGAAGGAGGAAGAAAAGAGGGAAAACTTAAAATTACTGTCTGATACAAATCTAACCTCAGTGGCCAACATATACTTAAAAATAAACTTTGGGGGAGAAAAGTTTGCATTTTCTATATAAAAAAGGACAGTAAAATCATAGCCTATGGGTGCTTTCATTCAAAATAAAACACATTAAAGTAAGTAGAATTTTGTTTCCAGTATATGCTTCTTTCCCTAACTCAGCAGATGCTTTATAAAAGTTTTGAACATTAGTGAAGATTCTCATAATGCCATGAGGTTTTACTTGAAAATTTACATCATATAAATTGAAACCAATATGAAATAGTGTCAATAAGCACTAACTATAAATATGTCCAGAAATGTGTTTCATGAGAAATGTGTTAAATGCCAGTTAATAAAATATTATAAAGTATCAAGAAGATATTAATTAATAGTATTTATAATTTGGCAGTGATTGAACGTGTCAAAATAAGAGCATATGCTATAACAGTATATAACAAACATTTTAGAAACAAGGCCAGAAAATAAGAAAGTAAATTATTTTTAATTTGCAAATTAAAGTTAAAGAAAACAAGTTGAGTTTACGATTTAATCAACTGACTTAAGTCAACATGTATTTACTCAGAAAACAATATGTTAGTCTTTGATGACTCAACAGTCTGCAAAACAAATGTAATTCTTGTCCTCATAGAATAAATCTTTGCTATATTGTCCAGAAATCAATATGGGTGCAAGCCAGTGAATACTGAGACATCATTTTATTTGAAGAAAAATGTCCACCATCATCATTCTGATTTGGCAACTTACTTTTCTAAAAGTTTTTCAAGACCTAACAGTAGCTTACTTGTGGACCTGCTCCTCTTTGCTGCTACTACCAATTCAGTTCTCTCCTTCCCTCCCTAAAATCTTAGCTTGGCTGAAATTTCTTTCTTCAGGCTACACCATCTTCTACATCCCCGTTGCTTTCATAAAACCACGCTGCAGACATTAATGAAGGACTTGGTTTCCGGTTCACTATCTTCCTTTCCACATCCCCTTGTGTAGCTGCAAAATCTACACGTGGGATTTAGTGTTCAGGTCCTGACCTCCTCATTCATCTCCTTTTCCCTCTCCATCTCAGGTACCTGCTCTCATGACTCCTCCCTAGACCTGGCAGTCACCACACAACTCATCCTTTCAACCTCCTCACTCTTGTACTCCACTGCAAGTCATTGTCCTTTCTCTATCCATCACCTCCTCCGTGCTCTTATTCCCTCCTGCCTGGCTTAATAATTCCACGGTCCATCATTGAAATCACTGCATTACGAGCCTCCTCAATTCCTTTTCTCTTCCAAGAAAGCTGCTTCACTCATTTACTTAAAACACACTGGAAGATCTGGACTTCTTAAAACAGATATGAATTCTTTAATAGCCACCTCATATTTACAGTTCCATCCTTGACTCATATTATTCTTCCCTTATTTTACCCTAACCACAATGGCCACTTCTTGAACTCACCAAACAAACCCTTTCTTACCACGGTGCCTATCCACTTTTTCATCATTCTGCCTGTTGAGAGTATCTCCTTAGGTCTTGACATGCCAGCTTCTTTGTCATCTTTCTTACCTCAGTTACAATGCCACACCCACACACAGCCTTCTCTGACCATTGCATCTAAAATAACCTGACATGACTACTTCTTATTGCATTGGCCTATTTCCTTCATAGCATTTACCAGATATATAATTACATTGTTTAGTTACTTAGGGACTGTCTCCTGCATTAGACTTATAAGCTCCACAAGGACAGAGGCCTGATCTGCTTTGATTACTTTTATATTATTAGCAAAGAAGAAATTCATATAAAAGTTAATAGAATGAATAAAAGAAAAGAAGAGAATGTTTTGACTATAAACCTGTTAAAATCTGAAAATATTAAAGAAAAAGTTTAATATTTATTTATCCATCCATACCAAAACAACCAGTTATGCCAACTCTACTGATTATGTCCTTATTTTATTTGATATAAATTAAAAAATTAAGCCACATAAATGCTTTTTCATGCCAAAAAATTGATGATAACTGACATAAAATTTGACTAATTAAAAAGAGAAAAATCAGTCAAATGAATTGTCTGATAGCATATAATAAAAAATGCTATTGAAATTCAATTTTTAAAAACTGAATTCATAAGAAGTACAAATTGCCAGTTATAAAAATTGTTATGAGGGTATAAAGAACAGCATAGGGAATACAGTCAATGATATTGTAATAACTATGTATGGTGTCAGGTGAGTATAACACATCTGAGGATAATCACTTTATAATCTCTATAACTATCCAAACACTATGCAGTACATCTAAAACTAATGTAAAATTGTATGTCAATTATAATTGAAAATTAATTTTTAATTAAAAAAATAATTCAAGGTAGCACAGAAGATAGATAGATTCCAGAAATTCATCTATAGGAAAATCAAACTTAAATTAATGAATAAAAAGTATGCTAAACAATAATATTTAAAATGAATTCTGAGGTTCACAGATCATTAATTGAATGTGACATTGGAGAGTCACAAATCTCAGGAATCATAAGATTTCTCTATAAAATAACTGGTTCTTATTAACATCTCTAAACTTCACCCTACAAAGATATTTTTACCTACCCAGGTAAATAATGTATCATGCTCAGTATAATGAAAACATGTTAAATAAATGTCAGTGACCATGCTATTTATAAAAATTTTTATTCACAAAATAATTTCTATTGACTATATATAGTTCATTGTGATAAACTTTTACATGCTCTTAATTTCTCTCTGCCCCCAAAACTATACCCTTGAAGATACATATTATCTCTAAATTCATAAAGGGTAGAAGATTGTATTCAATATATGATCATGATTCCCATAATAAATGTTATTTTTAAAAATAGTCTTGAGGACTTCTGGTCAAAATGTTGGCATAGGTAGAAATGCTTCACCTCTTCATGTAACTACAAGAAAAATTACAACTAACTTCAAAACAAATAACACCCCAAACTGCCAGAAAATCGAGCTGCATGGACGTCTGACAACCAAGGATTTAAAGAAGCCACATTCACCCAGACGGGTAGGGGGAGTGGAGATGCAGAGTTAGGGCAGAGATGTGAGGAAGTGCAATGTGGTGTGGAATGAGCAGCAGTGGTGGCAGAACGGGCAGTCTGACATTCGCATGCATGTGTTGGATAAAAATCAGGAGAGATACCTTGGGAGTGAGGGATCCCAGCCCTAGGTCAGACCACAAAGCTCAGGGTTCCAGTGCCAGAAAGATAAAGCCCCATTACTTCTGGGGGTTGGAGCAACAGAAGAAACTTCCAGTTTATCAGGAGAGTCCATTGAAAAGCCCATACTGACTTAGAATGTATGCAAATTCACCCACTCTGTTAAACACCAGGGCAACAGCTGGGAAGGTGCCACGCACATATGGGAAATGGGTGAAGTGACTGGAAATGGAGTGAATGCCTGGCAAACCTCCTGACACCAGGCACTAATTGACATTAATTCCTCTCTGAGCCCTCCCTCCATAGAGCCGCAAAGTGGCCGAGTGAGTTGCCCCACCCTGGCAAATACCTAAGGCTCTACCCCATACAACTTAACAGGTGTGCTAAGACAGGGATCAAAGCAGCTCTATCTAATACACAGAAACATACACAAGGAGGCTGACAAATTGAGGAGACAGAAAAATGTGGCCCAAATGAAAGAACCAAATAAAACCCCAGAAAAATAACTAAACAAAATGGAGATAACCAACCTATGAGATGCAGTGTTCAAAACACTGGTGATCAGGATGCTCAGAGAACTCATTGAGTACAGCAACAACGTAAGGAAGAATGGAAAGTTACAATAAGTGAACTAAAGAAAAATCCACAGAGAACCAACAGTAAAGGGAAGGAAGCTGGGATTCAAATAAATCATTGGGAACATAAGGAGGAAAAAAACATTCAACCAGAACAGAAAAAAGAAAAAAGAATTTAAAAAAAAATGAGGATAGTATTAGAAGACTCTGGGACATCTCCAAACATGCCAATATCCAAATCATAGGAGAAGAAGAGCAAGAAATTGAAAACTTTTTGAAAAAATAATGAAAGAAAACTTCCCTAATTTGGCAAAGAAAAAAGACATTTATGCCCAGGAAGCACAGAGAGTCCCAAACAACTTGGACTCAAAGAAGACCACACCGGGACACATCATAATAAAAATGCCAACATTTAAAGATAAAGAGAGAAACTTAAAAGCAGCAAGAGAAAAGCACAGACTTACCCGTAAAGGAGTTCCCATAAGACTGTCTGCTGATTTCTCAGAAGAAACCTTACAGGCAAGAAGGGCTGGAAAGAAGTATTCACAGTGATGAAAAGCAAGGACCTACAACCTAGATTACTCTATCCAGCAAAGCTATCATTTAGAATGGAAGGACAGATAAAGTGCTTCTCAGACAAGGTGAAGCTCAAGGAGTTCACCATCACCAATCCATTATTACATGAAATATTAAAGGGACTTATTTAACAAAAAGAAGGCCAAAACTATAAACATTAAAAGAGCAACAAACTCACAACTATCAACAACTGAATCTAAAGAGAAAAAAAAAACAATTAAAAAACACCTAAGCAAACAAGCAGAACAGGAAAAGAATCATCGATATGGATCATTTGGTTGTTATTAGCTGGGAGCGGGAAGAGGGTGAATGGGGGAAAGGTATAGGGACTAAGAAGCATAATTGGTAGGAACAAAACAGACAGGGGGAATCTTAAGAATAGTATAGGAAATGGAGAAGCCAAACAACTTACATGCCTAGCCCACGGATATGAACTAAGGGGCTGCATTGCTGGAGGGAAGAGGGGTACCAGGTGGAGGGGGAGAAAAGGAGGAAAGACTGGGACAACTATAATAGCATAATCAATAGTATATACTTAAAAAATAATAATCTTGCCCTGGCTGGGAGCTCAGTTGGTTAGAGCATTGTGCTAACACACCAAGGTTGTGGGTCTGATCCTCAGTCAGGGCACAAGCAAGAATCAATCAATGAAGGCATAAATAAATGGAACAATAAATCATTGTTCTTATCTCCCTCCCTCTCTCTCACTAAAATCCATTTAAAAATTAAAAAATAATCTTGATATAATATACAGTAGAATTTACAGTCAATTTAATCTTCAATTTCAAAGGAGAAACTACACAGGTTCAAACAAAGGGAAATACCATAAAAAACTGAACAAAAAGCACTCACATAAATATTGCTATGACCTATTGTAAGGGACTCTATATCAAACTCTGCACATATCAGATTCTATCTCTCTAGCATTCCTTTAGCAGGAAGATCACAAGCTTCGGCCTTCTGTTGAATGGTTGAGTAATCTTGGTTTGATGCACTAAAATATCTATTCACAAATTTGGACCATTCAGCTAGTAAGGAAGTAACCAAGGTAATAAAATAATATAAAACTCAAATCCTCAGAATCTTCCTTGAAATAAAAATCCCTGGTATTCCTTGCCCTTCCACAAAGATTCTTCATCATCTTTTTGATTTGGACCATCAATTTGCAGTGGTCTCAGTCATCGCAACCCATTACGCACAACTTGTTAAAGCTCTTTTGTTACACGTATCAAATTTCCTGGTGTGTGGCGTTGACATAACATTAACTCTTAAAATTTGATTTACAAAACCACTCCAGTTCTCAAGTATAATACCCCCACTTGAAATTATGCTACCATTTTTTAAAAATATAGAGAGTATTGTTCACAAAGCCCAAGTTAATTAGTCTTTAATTTAACTATCCACCGTTCAGACCTTTAATATCTCACTGGATTTAAGTATCCTATTAATTTCTCTTCTGCATCTATTAATTATATTAATTAAATAGAAGAGCCAGGTGGAACTTAGAGAGTACATCTTTCTTACATAGATTTCTTATTTTAGAATCTCTCTTTTTCTCTCTCTCTCTCTCCCCCCTCCACACACACACACACACACACACACACACACACAGGGTATGTAGCCTTTTTTGATGCAGAAAGAATGATTGTTTTTTTTTCAAAAAATATAAGCTCTGTGTGTGTGTTTCTGAGAGAGAGAGAGAATATATGGTAAAGATTATATATTTTTAAAACAATCATTCTTTTTGCATGTACCCACAATAGTCAACCATAATGATGCATATATTAGGGCAACATTAATTTTCAGAAAAAAAGGGGAGAAAGGACGCAGGTAGAGTATCTTTCATATATTCTGAGAAGCTAACAAAAAAGACAGAATAGAAATGTACACCTAGCCTGTAATGATATGAGTAACACAATTCAATATAATATGTATAAAATCTAACATATATAAGTAAATTTGAGTGTAAATTTTCCATCCTTTTTTGAGTTGCCTAGCAACACAGAGGCACCAGGAACCACCGTGAAGACATTGTTACTGAAATTTTCAAGAAATAACTGTTCACTCATTGTTAAGTCAGTACCTATCTACATTATATCTAAATTTTTAGTAATATTTTTTCAGTTCCTGCTGGTCAGTAATTTTTCGTATGGAAAAGAGAATGCTTTTTTATATTCTTTTCAGCTTTCCAGTCAAAATGTTTTAGACATGATCAAAATATGTGCAGAGAAATGCGGTTGTTGTCATTTAAAATAAATAATCCGTAGCGCTCTCTGCTGAAGTTAAGTGATTTCACCCACAGAAATATTTTGCAATGTATCTTAGGGATAGTTCTGACAGGTAGAAATATTAAATAGCACCAGTGATATATTTGGTATATAATACTCAAAATATTTTTGCTTAAAACAAAAGATTCAGCAATCTTAAACCAATGTAATGAGTTTCCCATTCTTCTTTGGAATGGAACATAACTGAGAATTGAACCTTACTCTGACATTGTCCCAACTTTGTAGTTTTTTCTTCAGACCAGTAGACTGATTCAATGTGATGACATACATGAAGTGTCTACAGCAATACCATCAATAAGAAGTGAAGACCAAAAGGACGAAGCTATGTGGGACACTGAAATGTCACTGCACAGAATAAATACACAGTTAGGATCTCCTGCCTTGACCTAGCTCACCAAGAATCCAACTCTTCATTCTCCCCACACACAATGGACAGAATTGGATACTACAGAGTACAGGCATTTTATTTAAATTTAAATGTGAAAGTATGGTGTGGGTGTATATATTATATAATTTTCTCATGGTATCCCTAGGAAATATGTGATGCCTGTTACTATATGTTATTTTTAAAAATCTGTCTGCATTTCAGTTTCAGGGCACAGAATAGGATTATACTATTTTCGGTTTTTAAATTTTAGATCTAATAATACAACTGGGAATACAGATTGAATTATATAATTTTTAAATGCTGATTTCTGAGTCCCATACTCAGATAACCTGAATTGCAAAAAAAAAAAAAAAGATAAAAAATGATAGTTATTTGAATGCTTTGCCAGTTGCAGACTATGTCTGCTTTGCAACATTTCTCACTTCATGGGAGGCTATGTCTTTACTACTGAAATAGTCTGACCACAGAATAAGAAATATCTTTAACTTCAGTAAAACCATGACATTCTTGAGGAAAATATCTTGAGACTGCAAATCTCCAATTACATGAAAAACCCTAAAGGACTAGCAGTTGAACTTCACTTTAGGTACCAGTTCCTGCTATGAAATACAGTTTTTAGTACTTCATAAATGTTAATATCAATATAAGGCACCAATTAATAGACAACCACGTTACAATGTTGGTTCTGGATAGTCAGCTGGGCTCACTCACTAGCTGCTAATGATTTGAGTCAGAGCCCAAATTCCCATCCTTACAAATTTCAAACTGCATTACACATCTTTGAGATTTCATGCGAATGTCTGAAACCAAGTTTTAACTATAAATGATGAATCTATAAATGCCAAGGCTCTCTGATTGTACCAGAATTTTTAACTATTGATCATATCAATTGTCTTACACTATATGCTATAATGTTAAAAGGATTTCGTACCTACCAATTATGCTTCTTAGTCCCTGTACCTTTCACCCCATTCACCCCCTTCCCCCTCCCAGCTAATAACCTTCCAAATGGTCTCCATATCTATGATTCTCTTCCTGTTCTGGTTGCTTCCTTAGGTTTTTGTTTTTGTTTTATTTTGTTTTTAAATCCAGTTGTTGATAGTTGTGAGTTTGTTGCCCTTTTGATTTTCACAGTTTTGATCTTCTTTTTCTTAAATAAATCCCTTTAACATTTCTTGTTAATATTATAGCATGTAGTATAAGTTAAAATAATTCAAAAATAAATATGCTTTATCCAGAAAACACAGTGGCAATCCTATGCTCTGATTTAAAATAAGATAGCATAAAAGAAAATGACTAGACTATGAATGTGTTTCTCAAGTTGATGCTCAACAAGACTACTTACACGATTTTTAATTCATTGGAAATTAAACACATGTACAGGAATCAAGAGTACATAGGAGATGCTCCTGCAAATTAAAACTCAAATGATCAGTTCCCCAAAACAGCTCATCATTTAATTAGATATGTAATTCCCATATCATTTTGTTTTGTCCTAGCATAGATGTTATAGCCAACCATAAGTTTTACCTAAAGGGTTTCTTAAAGGAGCAACTATCACAGACTTGTATCCTAAGAAAATAGGAATAGCTTTTTAAAATTATTCTTTTACTTTACTGTTAGTAGGAGAGATAGATTTTTTTATCTTCCTCAACTGATTGTAAGAATTAAAAAAATGAGTCCTTATGCAGTTACAAATTTTACTTTGAAAAATTTGTAAAGGAATTATGGAGATGTTTCTACTTCCATTAATAGATTGCAGTACTTTTATCCATCTATATTTTGGGGAACTAGTTGTACCAAAAACAGAAATAGTGTTTCATGTTTCACGACTGTGATCAACAGTAGGAGGAAAAAGGACCGTGTTAGTTGATATAAATTTCTATTTGGAAGTCAGTCATCATTGTCAGGAAAAAAATAATAGAAGGAAGCAAATCTAGGAGAATAAAATAATCTTCCCAACAGTATGTCTTTCTCAGAGTGAAAAAAATAAACAAAATCACATGAAGGTGATTTTGCCCTTGGATGGAACAGATTGTTCCATATCACAAATTCCAATAATTTACTCTTTGAATCAAAACCCAACTCAAATGGTCATCTCTACATTGATATTTGTTTACACTGATTACATCACAATCTGCTGTCCAACACTAAAATAAATGATGTATGTGTCCCCTTATAACACTAAAAACAAATTTAATACCTGCATCCTCAGCTCTGTAGAGTAGTTCTTTCAACCTTTAAAAGTAGGGACACACGCTGATTAAAATATCACCTTTATGCATGCAAAGAAACATAATATTGTGTGGTGTGTGTACTGGCAACCCATCACTTGCAGCTCAATTCAAAATATTTTTAGCTATTTGTTTTAAGCAACAAACATACACAAAATGAAACTGTCAGATTAAAGCTTTTCAACAAGAAAGAATTCTCTGACTAAGGCAACGTAAGAGTCAAAGTGGCCTCCTTAAAAACAAAACAAAAATACAAACTGGTCTTTTACCATGTACTTGGCTTAGGCAAACTTATAAATACTCATCACCTTACCACAAAGAAGTCCACTCATCCCAGCCACAAAACTCTAGCAGGGTGTCCAACCTGCAGCCCAGTGGCCCCGTGCAGCCCAGGATGGCTGTGAACGTGGTCCAACACAAAAGTGTAAATTATTTAAAACATTATGAGGTGTGGTGTTTCTTTGTGTGTGTGTGATTATGTGTCACAATGCATTTAATGGGTAGCCCAAGACAGCTCTTCTTCCAGTGTGGCCCAGAGATGCCAAAAAGCTGGACACTCCTGCCAGGGCGCTGGTACCTCCAGCTGCGGACCCAAAGCTTCCATTGTCAGGACCTAATATAATAGGACATTGAAGCACAGAACAACTTATTGGGAGCTCGGGCGGCAAGTCAAGCTCTAGTGTGTGTTAATATTTGAAGACGTGCCTGTATTTTGCCGTGTACAATACACACCCACGTTTCTGACCCAAACTTCCAGGAAAAACATACTTCGCTTTAACTTTTTAATTCAATTTTTTATTTATTTATATTTAGAAACAAAACCTATTATTGAATCCCAGGATATTATTTTGCATATGAATATTGTTTTTGCTTTATAATGTTACACTTTTAATGCATAAGAATAAATAAAATAATTAAAAACATTCTTATAGGTACAGAATTAGTACTACCCATGTATAATGTGCATCCTGATACCTCAAAAATTTGGGCAAAGAAGTGTGCATTATACACGGTGAAATATGGTATGTTTTCTTTGTTAGACACACATTTATGAGGTGCTTCACATGCATCCCATTTACTGTTTTATTACTATGAGTTAGAATAAAATGATTCCCCATAAATATCAGTAATTAAAACAATTGCTTCCTTCAGAATGAACAGGAAATACAGGAGAGAATAATATTTTTCTGAAATAGCACAGGCCAAAGACCTGAAAAACAGAAAGTTAACCACACATTTTATGCGCTGAAGACTGATAAAGATTCCTTTGAAACAAAGCTGTAACAGATATCTCGGCTGGTGCTGGAGCTTTTTGTTTGGTTCTGTCTTAACAGTGCCCATAATAAATAGAAAGTATTTTTTAAAAATATATATTTATAAACTAACCTTAGTTCTATTCAGAAAATTATCTAGAAAAAGTGGGGTTTGTAAATATCAACAAAGCCTGAGGTGAAGTGAAAAATGGTAAGTTACAGTTTATGAGCACTCACTGTGAGGCAGGTCCTATATATATGTCATCTCTAGTCCTTGGGGCCACTCGTAATAGACAGAGCACCTGAGGCACGAGAGGAAAAGGTTTTGATGTCTAGTAGCCCAGCTAGAAAATCTACATCAAGAATTTCAACACACATTCAAAGAAAGGTCTACGCTTTGTAAAGCTAATGCAGACTATTTGAGTGCTATTTTGTAAATTAATGTTTTATAAACTGAGCATATATGAGCACTGTGCTTGACTTCACTCACTACAAACTAAAGCTCACATGATTCTTCTCTGCATTATTCCACCCTCATAGTTTATATCTGACTATTATAATTTTTAAAATTTAAGTACCAATGTTTCACACATATTATTTACTACAATTCAAGGGTTAGAACTTAACAAAAAATGGAATCTATTTCTTAGTCACTTTCAAAAGTTTTTAATTAAAGTATCAGTAAACCTGTTCAACTAAACTTTACAGAATTAGAGAAGCTGAAATCAAACATAATCAAACATAATCAAAACGTCTAGATAATTATCTTCAAGCAACCTACATCCTCACACCACCACCATTGCCATTCTTTTAGAACATTTTAATGAGGACAAATAATCCTTTGCTGTTCTAGAAACTCAATATATTACTTTATAAAATAATTTTGTCCTCTTTTTCATTTAATTTTCTAAGAAAAGATAATATCAGTTTTATTCAGTATCCTATTAATTTGAGTTGAATCTAATAGACTTGTTTAAATGAACAGTCTTAGCCTGAAGAAACATCTGAGTTTTCTAAATCAAATGCTTCAGTTTTAATTTATTTGGCCCATCTCAGATGAAATTTAATCTCCATCAACATAGAAAATAAATGTGAAGAATCAAATTTCTTTCAGTCCTATTATTTCAAAGACTGAAGGAAAAATATTTCTAATTTAAACTAAAGTCTAAGAAATTGTGAATACCAATAAGTGACTATTTTTAAAAATATTTTATTTATTTATTTTTAGAGAGAGGGAAAGGAGAGAAAAAGGAAGAAAAACATCAATGTGCGAGAGAAACATCTGATTGGTTGCCTCTCGTACACCTCCAACTGGGGACCTGACCCGCAACCCAGACATGTGCCGTGACTGGGAGTCAAACCAGTGACCTTTCAGTCCACAGGCCAGCACTCAATCCACTGAGCCACCGCAGCCAGAGCTGCCAATTTAATCGTCCAGGTACTGCTTACACAGGATCAGGCTCCCTGCCTCCTGAGTGCTTCTCATGCAGAGAGTAACATTTGTGTTGTACATTATTCTAATTCCTTAGTCTCATATAGGCTCAACAGGTTTTAGTAACTAAAACTCCCTTAGTAAAACATTTGTCTACACAAATAGTTTACCTAATATGCCCTTTTTTTTTTACTAAAAACTCTTTTGCCAGAAAAAAAATAAAATGCTCTTTGCCCAGGATCACATATTCATAGCCTCTGTGATAAATTGGCCTTAGCAGCCTATTTTGTTAACATCAAGCAGACATTTTTCCCAGTAAATTTGTACTGATCATACCCACTCTTAGAATCGCTACATTTGGACTTCTATGGTATGCTACCTGGACTAAGATTTCAACTGTTGGTTATCAGATCAAATGATCAGCAGTACTTGAACAAATAAAAAATTAGGAAACAAAAGAAAATCAAGCTATTAGTTAGTCTGATAGACCATTTACCCTGGGTCCCTGATTTTTCTTTTAGAAACCGAAACACTGATACAATTAGAAAAAGTACTTTCCAGCTGAAGTCAGTAACATTTTTCTCTGAAACAAAAGGGTGAAATAATATGAATGCAAAAGTGTAGGTGAAGAAGAACAAAAATATGACCAATAAAATGGCAACACACACGTATCTATCAACAATTGAATCTAAAAAACAAAATAAACAAATTGAAAAGGAATCATAGATAGAGAGAACATGTTGATGGTTGCCAGATGGAAGGGAGGTTGGGGGGTGGGCCAAAAAGGTGAGGGGGTTAAGAAGTATAAATTGATAGTTACAGAATAACCATGGGGATGTAAAGTGCAGCATAAGAAATAGAGTAGCCAAAGAACACATATGCATGACCAATGGACAGGGACGGTCAGATGGGGGTTTCCTGAAGGAGTGGGGGAATTGGGCGGGGGTGGGCAAAGCGGAAAAAGTGGGATAACTGTAACAGTAGAATCAATAAAATATAATTTTTAAAAAGCTGTAGGTAAGCACTCAACTTAGCTGAGTACTCTGGTTAAGCTCATTTTCTTCATTTTCACCACAGTGGCAATAGACCAATCAAAGGTTGTTCACTCATTCAGAAAACATTAAGTAGCCAACTTGTGCCAAGCACTAATCAAACCCAGGAAACACAAGGATTGCTAAAATGTAGGGAATCAGAGACCAACTTTGAGAGTTGCCCCAGCCTGGGCCCCACCAGGGACTGAGGCTCTAGGAAATATTTCCCACAACTGTAGGCTAGATCTAGCCCTAGTTACTATAAAAAAATAGCAGACCATAGGAGGGTGGTGTTCTCAATGGTCTTTCTTTAATATAGAAAAGAAGATTCCCCCACTAAACATTGAACATCTATAACATTAAACCACTTCATTGCTTACAGGCTATAGCCACTTTTTACTCACAAGTAGGGTGTAGTTTTAGAATGAATGTTGGTGCCACTAGCAACTATATCAGGATACCAAGTATAAACCTGCACAGTCCTGGACATAAGAGGATGTATAGTCTGCACTACCTATAAGGCACTGAATAGGTTTTGATTTGTTGGGCTAGAGCTTTTCTTCCTCCAACACAGACACACACACACACACACACACACACACACACACACACACTTGCAGACTGCCGATTTCAAATATTGACTTAACCATAGTAGCTCTATGCTCTTGGGCAGGGGACATAAGTTTACTTATCTGATAAAATGGGGATAATAGCACTTATATTACAGTTTTGTGATAATTGCATAATTACTAATGCAGGTAAAGTACTTGGCATGTTGTTTTGAATGTAATATATATATACTATTACTATAATTGCATTCACATATTAATTTTTGGCCTTTAGAAGTGGTACCAGAAGTCACCATGGTGTCTAGGCTGGTGGTAACCATAAAATTATTGGCCAGTAAGAGACATCCCTTATTAACAAAGAACAGTCCTGCAGGCTGGGAGATGGTCTCTCTTCACTTCCCACTATAAGGATCCAGGTTTCCTTGGTGAGATGACTGTTTCTAAAACTGCGGTTGAGCAAATGAAAGACAATCCTGCAACATCTTCCTATACTAGAAAGCATAGAAAATATGAAGGAGCATTGAGTTGCAAGGACTAAGAAGTTAAGTTGAAGGCACTCCACCAGACAAGGATGGGACAATTTGACCAGTGAAAAGAACAACTACAATGAATTGAAGCATGTCTAATATGCTAAATATCCATGAGTTCAAAAAGATATAAAAAGTAAATTATTTGTAATTAAAAGATACTAGTGAACCAACTCACTTGTTTTGAAAACTTGGGAAGTAAAGGGAGAAAATCAAATATTTATTCTGCTTTCCTATGTGAACTCTACCTAAGGGTAAAAGAAATAGTTAATGATGAGAAGCTTTTATTTCAAAAGTATACCAGGTAATAAAAAGGGAATGTTAGATCATTACTGAGTTTTTGATGATATGAAAAAATTATTGTTTATTTTTTAGTGTGTAATGGTATTGAGATTATGTTTTTAAAAAGAATCTTTGTTTTTTAGAGATGAATACTTTCAGATTGCAGATTATATGATATGCTATCTGGGATTTGGTTCAAAAGAATCTAGTGTGGAATGTTGATAGGGTTACACCCTACAAAACTAGGTGATAAGTGGTAATTATTGAAGATGTTAATGTGTATTTGAGGCATACTTTATACTGTATTCTCTGATTTTCATAAGTTTGAAATTTTATATCATAATTTTTTAAACACTGGAGTATTAATATCAGATCATAAGGAGCTCTCAACTGAATTTTTTTGTTTGCCATTTTATTGATATTTCTAGATCTTAATGGAGAAAAACATTCTTGTTGAAGGAAAGTCCACCTCTCCCAAAACATCACCCAATGCTCTTGTCTCTATTTTTGCTCCAATTTCCAATAAAATGTCTCCTCCTGCCCCAACATCAGAAGACCAGAATTTTGCCGTAAGCACCGAATAGTTTAAAATTACATAGTGGTCATTTACAGGCTGGCAACAGCACTATAAACCTCGACTAATCCATATTTTAAAACAGCGCCCTTCGAAAGAGCCCAGGAAGCTGTCAGTTTCTCCTCAACACAGCAACCATCTGACCCACTTCTCTTCACAGAAACCCATTCCACATTCAGGGCCATGCACATCATAGACATAAATCTAAAAAGAATGAGGCAGGCTATGAACAAGGGAGGCTTTTTTTTTAGCTATACTTATAAGATACTATATTGTGATTTACATCAAAGGAATAAGAAGTAATACAGTCTTTGAATATATAATAAGAATCACATGTTTCAGACTTACTGACTAATTAATTTGTAGATCTACATAGAAGGGTAAGAAAGTGGTAGGTATAGTAAACTAAAATATTCATGAATTTTTATTTTATTTTCTGTCCTGATTCAATACAATCGAATGATTCCCAAGGTGTATCTAGGTAACTTATATTGTTTTGTAATACAAACACAGCCACAGGTACTCCCCCAGGAACACTGAGAAATAAAACAAAATTTAACTAAACTGTGTTTGTTACCATCCAAAGTGACTATCAAGATTAAATTACAGAGGAATTCAGATGAAAGCCAGTAAGATTGGCAAGTACCGGCTCCCTTTCCCATCAAAAAAAATCCTTTTAAATTCTCATCTCTACAAAGAAACTTTGTTTCTTCCATAGGAAAATGTCTTTTAGTATGAGTAACTTGTAATAGGATTGTGCAGAATTGTTAAGTCACAGCCTTCTGTTTGTTTGTTTTAGAGGTCTCCAGAAGGTTAGACAATGGTGATGTTTTGAACAGTGAAAATGGGTTTAAAGATTAGTGGAGTTCACGTTAGAAGAGCTGTCTATAATGATCTTCATGTTTAAATACATATGAATGGGTCCTCAAGGAGAGAGGTAATTTTTCAAGCACCTGCCATGAACAAGAAGACATTAGTCAAATCGGTTATACATAGTGACTACGGCACAGCAAGAACATGAGTGGCTGACAAGCAGTAAAACATCACATCAGACTAGAGATGAGTGTTTGCTAGAAGTTCTGAATTGCAACAGCATCACAAAATAAAATAAAAAAGATGTGGTGGAAAAATCATATCTGGCGTGTGGGAAAATGAGAATGACTTACAGGTAAGAAGGGTTGGGGTGCGGTTTGCCGGAATGACCACACTCTTGCAAGTGCAGGTAGTCCATACAAAGGTGACTGTTATGTTTTTTCCTTGTACGCTTTTTAAGTGCTGGTAGTGCATATACGATGGTTAACAGAGAACAATGCTTAATAGAATCTGATTGCCTTAACTTTTAGTTTAACGTAGGAAAATAACTAATATCGGCAGTATACATTAAAGAAATGCCATCATTAACATTTACATTATGTGCGTAAAATACCTTTGTCCTTGATCCAATTCAAATCACTGAAATTCAATTTCCCAAATAAATCTCAAATGCAGCCACTTCTTTTCATTTCCACTCTCTCTGCTCATTTCAAACCATTACCATTTCTTCTCTGGTCTATAGCGGTATTTTTCTGAGTCATTTTCCTGCTCCAAATCTGCTCTTCTCTAGAGCTCTGACCTCGAAAGCACCCTTCACAAGCTGATTCTTTAAAACTCAGCCCTGAAGCAATTGCTTCCCTAGTTAGGGCCCGTCAGGAAGTTTCCTTCACCAGAGGATAAAACCCGAGCTTCTTAGCTCTGTGTCCTTCCATCTCCCTCTCCATCCTATTCCTCTACCACTCATTCCCAATAAAACGGGCACTAACCACACTGCCCACGTATGCGCCTTAGAATATACCTGCTCATCCTCAAGCCTGTGGGCATTCACTCTTTCATTCTCTGGAGAGAAATGAATTTATAGGAAATTCAGGGGTGGGAACACCTGAATGGCCAATAGGAAGAAACTCTATAGCATTATTAATTAAAAAAAAAATTAATGCAATAGTATACCAGTTTTACTCAAAAAATTGACAAAAATTAAACTTCATATAATATTCTATTCCAACATATTCATTCAATATTACATTTTTAATCTATATATATTGACATAAAATTGCTGGCAGCTTATGAAAGGTATAAAACCATTTTAAAAACTGGAAAAATAGGTATATAATATATACAATATTGGCTATAGATATATAATATGTACATGAAAATATTTTTCATGGACAAGAAAGTGACAGCAAACCATGATGGTATTTGCCTATAAGAGAGGCAGAAGAGGAGTAGGACTTAGGATAAAGATAGAAGTGAGTAGTATTTTAAAATAATAAAAATAAAACAAGGTATGCCAAACATAGTTATTTCTAAGAGAGAATTGTGGGTATTTCTCATTTCTTTTTTTTATTTTTTTTAATATTTTTTTAAAGATTTTATTTATTTATTTTTAGAGAGAGGAGAAGGGAGGGAGACAGAGAGGGAGAGAAACAGCAATGTATGGTTGCCTCTCACATGGCCCTCATAGGGGACCTGGCCCGCAACCCAGGCATGTGCCCTGACTGGGAATCAAACCGGGACCGTTTGGTTCCCAGCCCGCGCTCCATCCACTGAGCTACACCAGCCAGGGCATCTCATTTCTTTTTTTTCTGTATTTTAAAATTTTCTCAGTATGGAAAAATGAGTAAACAAAGAAGACACAGTTGCTATTCTTAAGGAGAAATGCCTTGAACAGGACAAGTAAAGCAACAATTTTGATAATGTGACTAATGCTATGTTAGAGGAATAGATTGCTAAAAGAGCAGAGAGGTTGTCTGACTAATTTACCAGGAACTGCAGAATGACTTCTGAAATGGGTCACTAATAATTAAAAAATGAGTAGAAGTTGATGAACTGGGAACTGGAGGGTGTGTTTCTGTGTTGAAGGCATTAAGAATAGTGTTTACAAAGGAGAACCAGCCAGAAAGAACATGATATTTTTGCGGAACTAGAAGTCGTTTTTAATGTCTTAGCTTCAGAGGTTGTATAGACTAGAGATGAGGCTAGAAAGGCAAGCAAGGGTAAGATCTTAAAAGAAAGTATATTCAACTCTCAAGATTTTGTGCTCTACCTGGGTTATGAGACAACATGGAGGCTTTCAATTAGGAAAATACTACTGGTACAGATCATAGAATGATCATGGCAGGGAGACTGAATACCTTGATTTTACAATAAGCTGCTGGAAAAGACATGATGACCTGAATTAGTTGAAGAAACAATAGAACAGAAAAGAAGAGAATCCAGAAGTATTTAAGGACTGAAAACTACAGGACAAATTATATGTGATTATGAGGGACAGAAAGAATGAAAAGATGACTCCAGGCGTCTGATTTAGCTGTCTAGGTAATTAGAATGTGCTTCACCAAATTAGAAAAAATGAGAGAGACTAACTAGTTTGGTTTGGAGCAAGAGACCATCCCAATGTAACTGGAAAAGTAAGTACTGAGAATTTCTGAACACTATCTTACACTGACTTAAGTTTAAGTTAAATTTAAAAATCCCACATTTGTCAAATGATTGGTATACCAGAAATATTTTCATTTTATTAGTATTGGCCCAAAGAAATCTTAAGATATACACATTAAAATCAAACCAATTTTTTTATTGTTGAAAATAGTTCTCAAAAAAGCAAGAATAAATTAAAATATTTACTTCAACTTTCTAAAACAGACACACAGGTTTCCTAAGTATTTGTGGGAGGAAATATTAGAATAACAATCATGATATTTCAGCTGGTAGAAATATTTTTATATAAAAGTCTCATTATCTCTCTGGCACCATGGGAAATTATTTATTTATAGATGTGAAATTCCTTTAATAGACATGTGGACAACTCAGTAAACACATGTTGTCTAGACTTAACCTAATATGACCCCTTGCTCCATGAGAAATGTCCCTCAAAAAGAAAACTAAATCCCAAAGAGAACCTCTTGCTTCCTGTGAGTGCTAGCAAGCACACCTACAAAAAGTCAACCTAGACATGCTGCTAACAGCAGTCAACGTGAAAATCTACACCTTGACGGGTCCTCATCACCAAGGTGTTCATCAATGCAGAGTGTTGTCTTTCAGCGCGGTATATAGTACAGAAAGTAAAGGTGTTTATAGGACAGCCAGCTAAATATTATTAAATGTACACCAAATTATAGTGTCTGTGGCACCAGCCTAGAGAAGCACAGCGACCATTTTTCTCTTGCACTGCTCTAACGTTTGATATCAGAGATGGCTGTTGACATCCATCCACAAAGTATTTCTCCGAATAGCAGAGAGACCTTTCACTGTTTTGTACCAGAACGGCAGTAACAGCTGACAGCTACTGGGTCGGGACAGGACTCTGGAATTCCAATCTTTTTCTTCTTCGACACTCTTTTCTACTACTTTATCATTATACCATTTACATTGATTGATTTTGCAAACCATGACCTAGCTACTCTATCCCTTTTCAACATACTTTTCTTTCTAGTAAAACCCCTATTCAGCCACTCGCAGAGTTGCAAAGGGTCTCTCCTAGAACTACACATAAATGTTAGGCCTTTCAATGATCTCTCTTCAGACTGTGTGGTAGAAGTGGTGGCCCCCACACATCCCATCTGCTCTTCCACATCACTCACACACCTTACATTAGGTGAGGCTGTGTGATGGGTTCTGGCCAATGACCTATAGGTAGAAGTGGCCTTTGTCATCCAGGCCGAAGCGTGAAAGAGATGCAAGGAACCCTCCAGGTGTCCTTACCACAGTCAAGGTGACCAGTAATTTTCCAGAGCATCCTTTAGGTTCAGTCATAAAGTGGCTATATAGAGCAGGGTTCCTTTATATCTCCATAATAATCCAAGCTGGACAAGTAATGTGAGAGACATAAACCCTTGCAGTATGAAAGCACCAAGATTGCAGGGGAGCTGTTTATCACAGCAGGAACTAATAGAGTACCCTCCGAAGTCAAGTGTGCCACATCTCAACATTCTCTCCTGTTATAGTGGGTAAAAGATGGTCATTAAAAAATTAGTCTCAGCTCCTTCTAAACTGTGTCTGTTTCAAAGAGAGATTTTTAGGGCTACAATTTTCAATAGTGATTTTGTATCTACTTCAAGAATAATATTATATTAAACTCACATTCCTGAAGATCTTGATCACAAGAGGGGCACATTATCTTGCATGGTCTATCATCAAAGAACTAGATTAGATAGACAGCTTCATTCACTTAACAAACATCTATCTGAGTCCCTCATTGTGCCAGTCAATGTCTTAGGCACTGGGAAGAGGAAGCTGAGCCAAAACAGTCACAGTAGCTGCTCCTATGTTTTTCCGCACCAAGTTGACAAGATAAGCATTAATAAAAAAAAAATTTTAAACGCAAATATAAAACTGTCTGTGATGGTCTTTAGAGCTATTTGCCAAATAGCCCCAGCTTTCTACTTTCTGCACACGTGGATGATAAGGCTGACTCACTAGGGGTGAGTGGAGGCCATTTGACTAGTTCTGGCCAACGCATTGTGAGGAAATAATATATGCCATTTCCAGACCAAGCATTTTTTCCTTTGAAGCCATCTCTTTCCTTCTATCATAACCACCAGCGACATTGCGACAACTGCTCCATCTGTGACCATGATTAGTAGAGCCCCTGCAGACGTGCTGAACATTTCCTGTGAGTGAGAAAAGAGTTGGTTGCTTACAACCACTGAGATTTTGAGGTTGTTCATTATTGCGGCATAACCTAGCCCATCCCGCATATCACCTCCAAATTGTGCCCAGTGCTGTAATGCCAAACTCTTTTAAATACACTATCTGATTTTGACAATGATTTTATAAACTTCAGCATAATGAAGTTACTCAAATAAGTTAACACGATGATGATAAGGTGGAGTCAAACCCACTTTTTAAAAGTCTTTTTAGCTTTTCCAGATTCCATCTGATCACTTTTATGACAGTACCTCATTGACTACAGCATGAGCACTACATTCAGTACTTTGCAAGTACACAGTCTGCTGTCTGCAGAGACCACAGGTGCTGTACATCACACGAGCTGGAGCAGAGCCCTGTAACACAGTTTGTTCCTGCAAGAGGCAAGTTGATGCATGCTTTGAACAAGTTCATCTCCCAAGTGATCCTTGCTTTACAAGAAACCTTTTTAACATTTTCTTAGCACTCCTCCCCTTTAGTAATCCAGTTTCTGGCATTTCATTTTGTCTTATATGCTCTTTCTCTCAGCAGATGAACCAGCCTGCTGCTTTTCTTGTGACGTGACTTCAAAGGAAAATCAAAGGAATCTGATTGTTTTTCTTAACCCAATTCTTAACATACAAAGTACATTGATGCTTGCTGACTATGCACTGCTAAAGTCCCCCAAAAATTCCTGCACCAGTTCAGATGGAGGAACTTGGAAATAAGTCAGTAATTTTAGGATTGATCTAACCAGGAAGTAAAATACTGACCTTGACTTGTTTTTGTAAATAAAGTTTTATTGAAACTGCCACACCTACTCACACACATGTTATTTCTGGCTGCTTCTCCCTTACAAGGAGCAGGATTGAACAGATGCAACAATATGTTTACTCTCTGGCTCTTTACAAAATAAGTGCATTGCCTCCTGAACCAGTCATCACTATTTAACTAGTATAATGCACCAAAGCCTTAATAAAACCTTTAAAACCTTGCCCTGGTTGGCGTAGCTCAGTGGACTGAGCGCGGGCTGGGAACCAGAGGGTCCCGGTTCGATTCCCAGTCAGGGCACATGCCTGGGTTGCGGGCCAGGTCCCCAGGGAGGACCATGTGAGAGGCAACCATACAGTGCTGTTTCTCTCCCTCTCTTTCTCCCTCCCTTCCCCTCTCTAAAAATAAATTTTAAAAAATTGTAAAAAAAAAAAAAAACCTTTAAAACCTTGTATGAACTCGGAGTGATCCTCAATTCAAACTCTCCTACCTCACCTTTGAGCAGCAGCCACAGTGACAATTTGAGATCTCTGAGGGTCCAAGCTTTCTTCGGAGTGCTCCAAGAGAGGAACAATGTCTATGTGGATCTCTCTTTAAACACCTTCCCCAACCCCCTGCCCCACCCTAACTTGCCCATCTCAGTCCTACTCAATCTTCCAAGAGTCGCTCTCTCAGAGAAGTGTCTCCTGACTGCTGTCTGTCTGAAAGATCACCTTCACTGGTAACACACTAGTGAGAAGCCCATTCCTTGCCTAAACTCATGTTGAATTATAACTAAGTTAGCTTGGTTATTTGATTAAATTCTGTTTCCCCATGGACTGCAAGTGTGTTTAAAGAATAGACAGGTCTGTTTTGGTTCAGTGTCTGTGGTTAAGGCACAGAGTAGATGGTCAGGAAAAAATGCTGAAAGAATAATTGGATTCTCGACATATAGAGACTTAACATTTGAATTTTTGACTATTCACAAGAAGCTCCACAATCCATTATGAATATTATCAGTATTCTCCTCAGGCCCTGTTTTAAATGTCAAAATTGTTTAGCTAATGTCTGCATCAGTTAGTTAGCCAGTCTGCGCTCAGGTGGGTATGCAGCGTACTTATTTTATTGCAGGCTTGCTACTCCAGACTCCTCTTGTACAGTAACTCAGGGAGGGATTTTTTAATTTTTTTAAACAAGTTAACTGATAATTCTCTTTAAAATAAAGTTAACTAATAATGAAGGTATTGCACTAGAATGTATACATTTTTGGATTCATACAAAGAAAACCATTGATTTTGCAGTATTTTCAATCTAGGGAGGAAATAAATCAACCGTATTATCTGAGGCAAACAAGAAGAATTTTAAAAGTCTTGAAATTGTTTCAATATGTTTTCTTCTGCTATAAAACTATTTATCAAAGCAGTGGTAAAACTAGAGGTTGAAAATAAATTAATTTTGTGAAGTGAGGACATATTCAGAAAATACTTGTCTCAACAGAAACCTAATTCAGGTAAAACACAAAATATATATAATCACTCCTCTAAAGGAGCAGAAGCTGAAAGCAGCATTGAAGCTAATACACCAGCATGTAACCAGCATAAGTACAGTTTAGTTCATTTAGGTTCAGAATCTCTCTTTCAAAAGAAAAAGGAAAGAGAGAGAGAGAGAGAGAGAGAAAGAGAGAGAGAGAGAGAGAGAGACAGAAAGACAGAAAGAAAGAAAGAAAGAAAGAAAGAAAGAAAGAAAGAAAGAAAGAAAGGAAGAAAGAAAGAAAAAATGAGAACATTAAGAGGAGAGTCTCAAAGTTGGTCATGTAGCCACGTGACATTCTTTCTCACCAGAGGGTCATAGAAAAGACATAGAAAAGTTGGTCATAGAAAAAAAGTTTGCAGGCCAGAAAAGGCATTTATCACAGATATCACCAGGATAAAATGTATCTGTGAGTATATTCAAAGAGGAGAGGGTAGCCAAATATGGATGTCTTCTAATTGGTAATACATGGTAGTCTAGCTTAATGTTATATTAGGAACTACCATATAGAGAATGGAAATAATCATCTAGTTCCATATATTGGAATTGGGTAACATGTCCACTGTATGAATTGGCTTCAAAAGTGCTCTGTCTGGAGAATGTCTTCCAACACAGAAGCAGGAACTTAAACTAAAATGATATTTACAGATTTGAGGGTCCCAAGACACATTCCTCACAAAACTCAACAGTACTCGTATCATATAACATTTAATTTCATCCATTGTCATGATGCTTCTTCTGAAGAAAAAAGTTATTCACCTTCAATCAAAGCATCACCTCTTCTTCCACATTGAAGTTTTCCACACAGTGCCTACTACCCCTTCCTTTCACTCTACAGATTTGTCCTGGGCAGTATCACCCCTTCCTCTGGGTTCCTATGACTATTTATATGCTGACATTTCCCAAATCAGTATTACCAGCTACAGGTCTCCCTTGAGATTTGACTCTAAATATTGAAATACGGTTTGGATATTTGCATATGTGTATCTATCAGGCACTGGAGTTGAAAAATAAAAATCTAAGTGAATATTCTTGTTTCCTCTCAAAATCTGTCTTTACATGTTTCTTTTAACCAACTTAGAAATCTGACTGTCAAGCCTAACCCCCTCTTCTTCCCCACATTCTACATCTAATCAGTTACCAAGATCTTTTGAGTTGAACTACTAAAAAAGTCTCAGTCCATTTATTTATCCCATCTGTCTCCATAGGCATCATCCGAGTTCAGGTCATTGCCATCAATCCCTTCAATTACCTCAATAGCCTCTTAATGAATTTTCCTGTCCTGACCCCTCTGGTTCATATTTCTCACTGCCATCAGAGGGACCTCCCCGAAACTCTTTAACAAGGCGAATAAAGAGGTTCATGATCAGATTCTTGCTCACCATCTAACTTCCCCACTCCCCACTCTTTCCCTCTGATCCCTACTTCCTCCCCCGCCTCCATCACTGTCCCCAAACTTTGTATTCCAAGCATTCCAAACTTCTTTTAGCTCCTATAATAGGTCAGACACTTTCTCTCCTAGTGCTCTCCTGATAAGCTGAAGTGCTAAATTATTTGCCTAAAACAAACTGCCCCATCTACACATCCTCAATCCTGTTGCAAATTCTACTTGCCCAAACTTTTATTCATCCTTAAAAATTTCAGATTAGTTTCTGCTTCCTCCAGGAAGTCTTCCTGAAGTCTTTCAAGAATCTGTTGTTTCTCTATCAGACACTCGTGCAGCGTCTGGTTTAATTTGTTGCACTTATTTCACTATATGCTATTTACTTAAAAAAAGTTTCTCAGTCGATTGTGTCTCAAGACAGATACAATGCCTCTTTGATTAATTTTTATATTCCAAGTTAACAACAAAGTATTTATTCCATAAGAATTAGTCAATAAACATCTTTTGCATGGATGGATGGATGGATGAGCAGATGAATAGATAGATGTATAAATCAGTGAATATACAGGTTCATTTCCACTAGCTTTTCTAACTGACTCACTCCTCTGAAAATCAATGAGTCTAAGACAGTGCTTTCAAACTTTTCCAAGACATTATACTATTGGTAGAAGAGAATGAATTGGTATCCCAGAAAATATATTAACTTTGGGCATTTATCTAAAAACTGTATGTAAACTTTCAGTTTCATCCCATGATACGTTTGAACATATTTTAATACAAAACAGTGTTTTTCTTATCCTATGCCTTATCAAGGTCATTAAGCAAAATTTATATTCTACAATATGGTGTCACATTTGTCCTGCAGTTTTGGCTATTTCCTGGCATATTGCTGTATACACCAATAAGTAAGGGTATTTGAGTTTAAGGTCCTATTTACCTACAGAATTGACTTTTCCACAAATCATGGAGGCATGTCTTTTGCTAGAAATTACATGTAATCGAATTATAACAAAGATTCTGTGATGTAAAACAATATCTGTAGAATGCAGGGAGACTTTTTTGTGCCATTGTGTCCTCTCTGACAGCCAAGTTTAAGCTTGATAAAGCAACCAGATATGTTGCCGGGTTAAGCCAGCATAAATGGAGCACCACAGGGAAGGCCAGCTGGCATACTGGGCACAGCATGCTGGTGTCTGACCACTTACCTTGCTTGGGCTAGCCACTGTGTCAGATATTTATTTAGGCGTTTTAAATGGTGCAGTGGGTCAGTGTTAATGTTCAAAGTTTAAAAACCAATTGAGGATGGAAAGGCATTTACTTGAAATGTGTGTCTGTGTTTGTGCTAGAAAGCAATTCCCAGGGTCATTTATGGAAGGAGGCCCCGGCCATAAGGTCCCACAGCAGGATCCCCACAGAGCAAGAACTCCATCCACTCCCATGGTGGCTGACCATTTGTGGAGTCATCTTTGTTCTGTACTTATGGGAACAGGTAAAGCAATGGGGTTAACTCTCTACTTTAATAGTCTTGTCTCCATGACTCTAACTTTTGACCTTCTGGCAATCAGAAGCCTCTTCAGTAGACTGAAAAATCAGTTTATATTTTCCTTCCTTCCTTCACCTCCAAATTTTCATAAAGAAAGTGACAAATTCTTATAATTAATATTTCCCAAGGGTAATTAAATCAAATACTAAGCCATATAGTAGAGAAGTACATCATTTAAAGAAGTATTTAAAAATCATGCCATAAATCTGCTATAGTTTCAATATTTTGATCATCAATGATGATTTTTAGAGTGTCCTGAAGAAAACGATAAAAAGAAAAAGGCATAAAACAATATATTTCAAACCAAGTTTCATTTTTAAAATAAATTCCTTGTTCTTTTTAATTCAATGATTATGAAGTTGTACTGGCAGAGGAAAACATATAAAGCATGTTAAAGTCTGTTGTTATTGGTGTGCTTCTCTCTGTATGGCCACGCCATCAAGCCAAAGCCAGAGGTAAGGACACCGCATGGCAAAGGAATCCTGAATCCTGCTCTCAAATGAGTTCTAATGTCCTCAGCTCATTAGCACTCAAGTCAAGCTATTAAGAGGTCTGTAGCATCTTATGATGGCTTTGATTTAGGATTGTCCCACATAAAAAAGACTTCAGCTATTAGGGCAGCAATAATTGAGTTACCAGTCTTAGAAAAGAATTTTTTTAATCCATTACAATACAGTAACTTCCTAGTAACTGCTTTTAAATTAATAAGCAAGTCAACTGATTTCAAATTTGTTATTTTCCTATGTATTTTCAACTCTGGCATTCAATTAAAATTTTGTATCTCAAGAACAAAAGGATATTATTGTTTGATCCACTCATTTACTACACAGCAGAAAGAAAGGACTTCTTACCCTTCGCTACAGCATGGATGGAACTGGAGAGCATTATGCTAAGTGAAATAAGCCAGGCAGTGAAAGACAAATACCATATGGTATCACCTATAAGTAGAACCTAATCAACAAAACAAACAAGTGAGCAAAATATAAACAGAGATATTGAAATAAAAACAAACTGATAGTAACAGAGGGGAGGTGGGAGAGGGATAACGGAAGAAAGAAGGGGAAGAGTCAAGTCAAGAAACATGTATAAAGGACCCATGGACAAAGTCAAAGAGGGAAGGATTGAGGGTAGGAGGTGGGGGTGAGTGGGGGTGGGGAATAGTGGCAGGAAAATAGAGACAACTGTACTTGAACAACAACAACAACAACAACAAAGAAAATTAAGAAAAAGAATAAAAGGATATTAAAAGTAAAATTGAAATACCATTATCATAACTAAAATGATGCTCATACTTTTCATAGAATATTGCAATGCCATTAGAAGAGACATATAGATAATTTGGAATTAGAGTTGTTCTCAAGGTATTATTAAAATCATTTCATTATTAATACATTTTTATTTGTAATGAATTTTATTGGCATTCTAATATATCAATAAACATCCTTTCCAATGCCATCTTTTTCTAATTTAGCATAAAGATTTCCTTTTCAGTGATGAGGTAAAGGAAGTACCTTAGGGCACAAAGTTTAAGAAGACACCCACTCTCAGGTTGAGTAAATGAGAGTGTGCCCAAGCATCTCAATCACCTCACCCAGGTCCAGCCCTGTCAATAAACCCTGAAAAGAATCAATAAATATTAATACTCTGAAACCTTTTACTGAAAGAATAAAAGTTTTGCTCATTTGAAGTGAAGTGATAAATACCATTCATTGAACATATTCCGTGAAACAGGCACTGTGCAGAATGCTTCAGATAGATTACTGAATTTAATACAAGCACGAGACAGACACGATTATTCACATGTGACAGATGGACTCTGAGGGTCACACAAAGGCATGTATACAGCAGCAAAGTGCAAAGCCAGGGTCTCAGGTCAGGTTTGTTTGTCTTGAATTCAAGTGTTTTTAATCAATAAACTGTCCTATATGTACAAAAAAATTAATATGGACCCTTTAAAGTTAGTTTAAAAAAAACAGTATCCTTGCTTCAAAACACATAAAGGAGCAATGTCTAATGGTTAATAAGCATTACCAATTAGAAGTCTTGACAAATCTGCATTAATGAATACCACCCAGCAAGCTGGTCTCATTTCTCACACCTAACATTCTCTGCTCCCCATATGTATTTACCCAGTGTAGAAAATTCTCTCGGTGCCATGCCCAGAACTCTTTCCCACACCCAAGCGCACCCATCTCTCAGCCACAGCAGGGGTTGATTTCTAGCAGCTTGCAGCTGTACCGTTCCACGCACCTGCTCCCGTGTGCGTGAGAGCCACCCGACCCTGGGACGCCCAGCAAGTGACATCACTTGTATACCCCACACCTCTGGCCTGCAGTCAGGTAGTGACTGATACTGGTTGTAAAACCCTGGCCCCATTCCCAAGGGGGTGCGATTCTCTCGTCAGACTATACCTCAGGCTGAGACTCAACTTCTGAAACAGCATCTTTTTCCAGTTTCTTCCCTAACCTTTACTGCTTCCCTCAAACTCACCGATTCCTCCCAAGAGTGCTCCTTCAGTAAGGACCTCACGCTAAATTTCTGCGGCAGGCTCTGCTTCTACAAACTCCACCTGGAAGCTCTGTCGGCCTTCTCTCTAATTTCTCTCTCACTTAACACATCCTCCCTCCAAGTCCCAGCACCAGTACCACCCACCTCTTGTAGAATGTTCTGTTTTCTCATCTGGCAATTGTATTCTCCTCTATATTCTCACATCACCTATGTGCCTAAACTCCCTATGTTAGCATTTAATTATTTATTTTTTCTATGAAAATATTCATTTTTAAAAATGTCTACCCATAATAAGATATTACATTTTCCTGAGGGCAGGTACTCTACTTCATCTATACCTACACCACTAAGTACCTACAAATATTAATAATTACCTGCAAAAAAATTATGTGTTGAATTTTAAGTTACCAATATAGGTATCATGTTCAATTATAAATACAAGTAACAAAATGCTTTAAAATACTTCTGCTGTGACTCTGGCTGGTGTGGCTTCATGGACTGAGTACCAGCCTGTGAATCACAGGGTTGTGAGTTCAATTCCCAGGCTAGAACACACGCCTGGGTTGTGGGTCAGGGCCCCAGTAGGGGGCGCGCAAGAGGAAACCACACATCGATGTTTCTCTCCCTCTCTTCTCTCTCCCTTCCCCTCCCTAAAAATAAATAAATAAGATCTTTTTAAAAATAAATAAAATAAAATACTTCTGCTATGTAAGAAAAGAAATCTTTGTCCCTCCAGTCTTCACCGTGCTTTTTTAGTGCCAAGCACAGGAAGGCAAAGGAGACGGGCTCTTTGTGACTATGAAAGCCACAGGCACTTAAATCTGCTGGAGTCAGACAAAAGACTGGTGCGGAGCAGGAAAAGAGGATACTGCATGCCAGGAGCAGAAAGCAGCAGCTGGGCTTCCTTCATCACATTCCCACATGGCCACCGATAAACGAACCCTACCACAAATGAAACATGCTTCAAGACACATGCAGAAGAGTAGCACTCTCACTAGAGACACATTTAGCTACCAATTTTCATGGTTAAAGGCTACAGTCATTCTAAATGAGAACTTAATTTTTTTCACCAACAGTTATTGTAGTCAACGCAGTGGGGAATGATCAACTTAGTGATGATAATTCTATCACTAATCATAAAGCACATTTTAAGAGGGAGCATCATGACAAATTAAGAGAAATACAAAGAGGGGACCCCAAAAACCTGGAATTTATGTACAAAAAGTTGTGTATTTATTCTTATATGTATAAACTTCAGTCACCTTCAAAGTACTCTCTATTTGTTTTTG
>PVJI01019964.1:0-29943 GCA_004026765.1 Micronycteris hirsuta
CTTTTCTTCATTATCGATTTTCACTCCAGAGAGATTTTCCTTGTGCATCCCAAGGCTTTCCCCAACATGCTCTGCTCTGAGCAGGGGCCTGCCCCAGGGAAATATTTTATTCCTCTTGCCATGCAGTTGTGTCTCTCCTGCTCCTCTGAAGGAGTGTCTCAGTGACTAGAGGGGAGCCTCTGCCTGGTCCTGCATTACCTGTGCCTGAGCATGTCAGTCAAGCGGGTGCTGAATTTCATTTAGCTCTCATGGTCAACTGCCTCTTCCATCCATGCCTGTTACCGTGGCAAGGGTAATATGCTAACCATCATCCTCTATTCTTTGCCTTATTCCTCAATGTATTTAGAATTAGGTTGGAGATAAAGTACAGTATTTAATGAAGTCCCTTTAAAAAGTCCAAAATGAATAAGGATTAAAAAATATAGAAACCAAGCCATGTAGATCAGAATTTGAATCTCATTTCACATGTCAGGTGTTGCATTATTTTGGGTAAGTCACTTTCTCTAAAATTCAGTTTTCCTATCTGTAAATGAGACTAAGATATAGTGTTTATTATAAGGATTTGGTGAACTATTATTTTGTATGCATACTTATATTTTAAGTATGCACAACAATATATAACATTTATTTTGATGCTGTTATAAAGATTGGGTTTTCTATTTTTACATAGACATATAGAATACATAGACATGTCAATTATATGGGAGATATTTAAAGTTATTTTATATTTATGATACATTCACAAGGTAGAAAATCTTAGCACAGTAATGTATGCATTAAACAGTCCCATAGAATATCAAGTATAAATTTCTGAAGGGAACAATGGAAAGAAGAGAGGTTTTAGAATAAAAGATAAAAAGAGGTTCTTTAATACAATGAACCTTATTTTTTTCCAAATGTGTTTCTTGAATATTCTATTTGCCAGTAAACGAAGAGATAAAGAAGCAAGGGAAGAGAAGAAGGGCATGGTTATCATTTTATTCATAAACCATTTTTTGAAACTTTTTATTTAATGTTTAATTTTTTAAAATACAGTTTATATTCATTACCATTCTGTATTAGTTTTAAGCGTACAGCACACTGGTTAGACAATCATGCACTTTACAAAGTTCCCCCTGATATTTCTAGTATCCAGCTAACACAATATATAGCTATTACAATACCACTTTCTCTTAGTGCTTCTGACAGGTGACATTAGATGTATTTTTTCTCTTTTTTTTTGGAAGGCAGTACTTTATATTGAAACTTGTCTATTTGGTTTCATTACTATCAATTTTTGTTTCACTATAGTATGATTAGTGATGAATATTGGTTTTGGAATAATTAACAAATAGTCCATGTAACTTTTTATTTATCTAAACTGAGATGGAAATTCTATGTACAGGTGATTTTGAGAAAATAGAATTTTTTTACAGAACTGAAGGAGTGAAGATATCCTCTCTCAATTTCAGAAGTAAAAATGAGATTAAACATCTAACTGTGATTCTAGCAGGAGAAACAAAAATGGGGCTTAAAAACAGTTTAGAAACATGAAGCCTAGTTAAAGAGATGAATTTTATTGCATTATTTAATAAATGACATAAATGAAGTAATGAACAACATTTCATGAGTCAAAGGACAGTTCATAGAATATTATTGATTGTGACATGTTCTTGACCAGTAACAAATTAATATTTGCTGACTCTCTTCTATGTATTTTTTTTTTATCTATGAGGCTGTAAGTTTCCTGAAGGCTATGCCTTTAAGGGAAACAAGTGCAATGATTGAAAATCACCACCTTCAACGCATTTCACATTATCTACCTGATTACTAACTACCCTTATTTTTCTCTGTGCTTATCCTGGACCATTCCAGCCATAGGGCTATATATACCAAGCACACACACACACACACACACACACACATAATTTGTGTAAGAGCTATGATAATAATACAACTTCACAAGTGTGAAGAATATACTTTATAAAACTTAAGATATCCTACCAAAGTATGTAGATTTCTCAGTTAATCATACCAAGCACCACATTCAATAAGGAAACTCTGATTATATGAATTAAAAAAGATATGATTAAGTGATACATGATTCCTTGCAATCTAAAACTTTCAAAGTTTGATGTAAAATAATGAAAAAATGACAATCAAATTTTGCTTTTCAAATAGTATTGTGTGGTAGATTAAATAATAAAGCAAGTTTTATAACTGGAATGGTTTTTAAAGATGAAAAAGATATGTCTTAAATGCACATTATGAATATAATGCATTACACTTAAAAGGTAAAATTCTCTAAGATAAAAAGGAAAACCTAAATTATCTAATATGAAAATTGGCTAGGTAATATGTATGTTCTATTAGCACCCAAATATGGCATAATTCCTACTTACTTGGTTCATAGATATTTTTTTATATATGATGGGGTTCAGGCTAGCTGGTGGGGGTGCAGGAATCTCCACAGGGCCTGGAGATCAAATTTCTCTGCACTCCATTGTCTCTACATGACATGGCAAATGTTTCTTAAAGAAACATTTGTTCTCTCTATCTTCCTGGAAATAGCCTTTCTCCCCTTTGAAGTTTCAGACCCTTACTCCTTTCTGTTAGCTCAATTTCCTGTCTGCCTGTGGGTTTCACATTCTTTTGAGGGATCCCATATGTGTATGTATAAAATTATGTTTGTTTCATTCTTGTTAATCTGTCTTATGTCAATTAAATTTTTAGACCAGGCCAAGGAACATAGAAGGGAAGAAGGGAACATTTTTATATCCCTAAGTGTGTGTGTGTGTATCTGTGTGTATGCACAGATTTCATTCTACTCACATGTAAGAAGAAAGTACATAAATATAGGTGTTTATGTGTGTGTATTTGTATGTATGTGTGTGTATATGGTCTGCCCAGAAGGTATCCAGCCATGCAATATGAAAAATAGAGACATTTATTGAAAAAGATATAAGAAACATCATAAATAGGACAATGACACCTCAGTCCTCTTCAAAGTAGGCACCTTGAGACCTCACTATAGCCATTAGCTGATTCATATTTTCCTGAATCTCACTGATTGTCTGAAATCTCTTCCCTTTCAAAGGTCATTTTAGTTTCAGGAAAAGCCAGAAGCCACAGGGTGACAAATTTGGGCTGTAGCGGGGCTGAGTCACCTGAGCGATTTGATGTTTTGTCAAAAAATTATGAGACGTGATGCATGAACAGTCATGTAGTCTTAATGGTGCTTTCAATCACTATTACTGCAGCCTTCTGAATCATCTGGATAGTTTCTGACAAGGAATGTTCAAGCTCAATGCAAAATTGGATGCAGATCCATTGCTCTACTCACTCAGTCATTTTGAATGTGAGGGCCACACAGTACACATACTCACTCAGTGGTGTCTACCACCACCACAGACTAGTACAGTGAAGTGGTCATTGTTTATGTATGCACATTCCAGTCCACTCTCCTTGACTGCCAGGTTACATGATGTTATGCAAACCATTCTCATCATATTAACAATGGCTGGGCTTTTTACAGATAGACCTTGTGTATGTGTGCTTGTGTGTGTGAGAGAGACAGAGGCAGAGAGAGAGAAATGCTATATCTATCTCATATCCAATAAGGATGTAATATAAAGATATAAGAATATATTAGTATGCATATATGTGTGTGTATATGCATACCTATACAATTTTGAATACATACGCATATATAAATACGTATACATTATTTAAAAAGATTATACATACACTGAAAGAGAAATAAATATTTGTGTTTGGGGAAAATTACTCAGTGAACCTTCCTTTGTATTTGTCTTTTTCAGTCACTTATCGTAGTAAATCTGCCATTTTGAATTATATCTGTTTTTTTATAAATAAGAGACAAGATCTAATTACAGCAAATCCTTTCTTATTAGGGTAAACAACAGCTAATTGTGATATGATGCTAATTCAGTATGCTAGAAAGCTTGTAATGAAATAAGTCTCAGATCATATTAGTGTACAGATACTATGCTTCATGATCATTTTAATCGGCATTATAGCTGGAGGTTAATGACATGCATGTCCTGGAGAAAGAGCATATTTTATTTGATCAGGTAGGTTAAGAACTGACAAAACAGTACAGTAGTGAGACTCTTGATTGCCAAGCACATTCTTGACACTTGCTGTTATTTAAGGAGAACCTCACTGATTTCTTTAAAGAGACTAATTGGAAATGAATGAGCTCTCACAGTTGATCAGTTTAAGCAGCAGCATAAATCATCCTAGTTCATGTACTCTTTCCAATGCCAGCGGGTGGTAGCGTGGAGGTGGAGTTTCACGGAGCCATTCCATGATCACGAATGCATCACGCGGTGACGATGTCTGATGTTAAAAGTAGAAGTGGGTTGTTTAGATCAAAATCTGCACTATTTCTGTTTTTTTTCTTTTTGTAAACCTTAACCCTTATTCAACTAAAAATAAAACTAGGAATTCCACTGTTTAAAACATATGAGATGCTCTGGTTTAAAAGGTTTAAAAAAGCATAGTATTTTTAGTAATATCTGCTCAGGATTCCTGAACAGCACATTCAAAGTAACCCTGGAGCACTTTGAAGTATTTGAAAATTTGCACTTTTTGAAGCTGCATGTTCAGTAGCTTAAATATTATTCATGTCAATTATATATTTACACACTTTTTGGAGTGTGAATTTTCCACATTTGTTCAGAATTTTTAAAACTACTTTTATCTTATACTATCTGTGTATGTGTTTCCTTCCAAATAAATTCAATTTTTATAATAACGCACAAATAGTTTGCTTGAGAAATGAATTTAAAACATCGGTTTTTGTGTTGGGTTTTTATTTTATTTTTATTTTATTTTTAACTGGTCTTCAGTGTTTGTGTCACTCCCTGAAGCTGTATGTAGAAAATTACATCTACATGAATTTTTCAGAAAATGGTTTCTATAACTTTTATAAAGCTGTTAGACGGGTTTTTAATCCCCAATATAAAGAACCTTACCCTTAGAATATTAATTTTTCACAAACTAATGGATTAATTTGGATGATAAAATGCAGCTGTCTCCCTTACTTGAAGGAAATATGGTTCAGGACCACCAGGGGACTCTTGAAATGTCAGATAATAATGAAACCTGGTATAATGTTTTCTCCTGTACATATATACATATGATAATATTTAATTTACAAATGAGGCACAGTAAGACATTAACAACAAACACTAATTGTAAAATAGTACAGCTATAACAATGTACTATAATAAGTTATATGAATGTAGTCCTGCTTTCATACAATATATCTTACTGAACTGTGCTCAGGCTTCTGGTGATGATGTGGGAGGACACAACGCCTACAGGATGAGATGAAGGGAGTGAATGACGTAGCATCATGAGGTAGCACGAGGCCACTATAAGGGTTACTCGAACACAAGTACGGCAATACCAGAGACTCAATCTGATAAGAGAAACAACTACTAAGAGATTAACTAACCAGCAGGTAACACATACAGCGTGAATGTGCTGGACAAAAGGATGATTCAATTTCTGGGTGGGACTGAGAAGGATGATGCAAGATTTCATCATGCTACTTAGAATGGTGGACAATTTAACTTATGAATTATTTATTTCTGAAATTTTCCATTTAATATTTTTAGACTATGATTGAAGGTGAGTAAAAGAAATAAAAAGAGAAACTAACCATGGGCAAGAAGAGAGTACTGTATCTGTAAGTTAAGAAAGCGCCTGTTTTCTGGATACATAACTAGAATATCTTGAGTGACAGCAATGTCAACAATCTGACCATCAGCTATGTCATCTATAAAGCTGTTTATGTGCAATTCAAATTTCACTTCATGCATTATACCTTTTTGTTTCCTTGCTACACTATTATCTTTGTCAACTAATTCCCTTTCTTGATTATCCACTTTTGTATATTCTCATGATTTTATCAACAAGAGACAAGAAAGTAACCCATTGACATGCTTTACTCCCTGCACTTGAACTGAATAACATATGTGCAGTAATGAATCACTGAATAGCATTGAAAGAAATGATGTGATTGCTTGTTAATCATGATATGCATCTGTTACTTACAAGTTGATTTGTGGACTGAGCAGATAGCATCAAAGTTTGTACTTCATGCAATCACTCACAGATAATACATTATGAAGAATACTTGTATTCAATATATGGTAAAAATATCATTTAAATATAAGGGAAATACTGTTTCAGATTGATAAATGCTGGGGGAAATTATAGCTACATTATCATAATATATGGAAATATATGGAGGAACCCCTTCAGGTTGAAGGGAAACATGCATATAGGAAAGAAAAAATAATTCTAGAAAGATCTACTTGAATGACTTTAGAAAGCATGTAAATTTTTCTTCTTTTCATTTTTCTAAAAGTTAGTTGACAGTTTCAATACAAAATAAGAAATCTATTAGGAGATTCATAACATAGGTAATTATAAACATATGAAAAATATTACCAAGGATGTGGTAGTATAAAGGGAATTGAAGTATGCAACATTCTTATATTTTACATGAAGCATGATATTATATGTAGATTCTAATAATAGGTAGAATATTATAATCCACACATTAATAATTGTAAAATAGATATAGGCAAAAACACCAACATATGAATTAAAATGGAGTACTAAATTTTTCTGATTAATGCCAAAGTAGGCAGTAAATGAGAAAGACTGCAAATGAGAAAAATTAAACAATGGAAGTTTCAAATCAAAACACATCAGTAATTGCACTGTTTATCGACTAAATAGACAGTTTCAACTACATACTGTCTAAAAGAAATTGATTTGAAATACAGACATATATAGCTTTGATAAAATGAGAAAAAAATAAACCATTCAAAAGGTAAACATTAACCCTGGCCAGTGTAGCTCATTTGGCTGGAGCATTGTCCCACACACTGAAGGCTGCGGATTCAATTCCTGGTCAGTGAACATATGCAGGTTGTAGGTTTGATCCCAGGTTGGGGCACATGTAATACAAGATGGCAACCAATCAACGTTTCTGTCTCACATCGGTATTTCTCTCTCAGTCTCTCTTTCTTTCTCTTTCTTCTCTCCCTAAAAGCAGTGAAAAAAATGTCCTCAGGTGAGGATTTAAAAAAAGTAAAAGTAAACTTAAGAGGTTATTTTGTCTATATTAACATCAAATTGGATATTAATATACTGAGTCTTATGAGAAAGGACAACCATTAATAATTAAGGATCAATTAATCAGGAACATGTGGCAATCATAACTGCGTCTGTGCTTAATTAAAGAGCTTCAAACACAGGGCGATATACAGATCGTGTTTCGTACTGGGTGGGCCAAAGAGTTTTTTGTTTTTGTTTTTGTTTTCCATAAGATGGCTCTAGTAGTACTTAATTGCCTTTGATGTCATTCAAAACAATTTTGTTAGATTGTATTGTGACAGCTGTCACAACAGCGTGTGATAAAAAAATCGAAATTGGTGAATTTTTGTGTAGCCATTTTAATGTTAAAGATGGAAGAAAATATGCAACATTTTTGGCATATTATGCTTTATTATTTCAAGAAAGGAAAAAAAACACCACTGGAAGGCAAAAAAAAAAAAAAAAAGACTTGTACAGTGTATGGAGAAGATGCTGTGTCTTATCAAATGTGTCAAAATTGGTTTGCGAGGTTTTGCGCTGAAGATTTCACTCTGGATGATTCTCCAGGGTTAGGTAGACCAGTTGAAGTTGATAGTAATCCATTCAAGACATTCACTGAGAACAAATCAACACTGTACTATGTGGGACATAGCCGACATACTCAAAATATCAAAATCAATAAAATTATTGGTGATAATTAAAAATGTGTCTTTTATTTTACAGAAAAAAGCTAAATGAACTTTTGGCCTACCCAATAGAAATGTACACTTGAAATGCATGTAATCTTATTAAGCAATATTACCCCAATAAATTTAATAAGAAAGAAATACATTCACTGGAAAAAATATTAAAAAATCATTTAATAAAACTGAAAAATAAAGGAAAAAAAACAGAAAAATCTAGTAATGTAGTTTGAGATTGTTACATATACTATACTCCTGACCTTAATGGAGCCTCTTCATCTCTTAATCCCAGTCCCCTGTTATATTAAATGAGCATAAATTCTATCTTAAATATGAGGCTTAAAGGTAATAAAATATGCAACTTGTTTAGCACAGGGCTGTGGGGCACATAAAAATTTCTGTTAAGAGTACTGTTTCTTTTAATTTATAACAATGCAACATATAAAGAAGAAAAGCCCATTCTAAAACCTTGGAATTAGCAACAATGCATTCTTATTTCAAAAATAACTTTCTCGAGCATTGCTATATATTTTCTTTTGATTGCTAAAATCTTCCACTTTTTTTTTCAATAACCCTTCTACCTAAGCACTTTGCTCTTTAGATTCTGTCGCTTCCATTCTACAAAAATTGATCTCTCAAAGGTTGTGTCATGCTCTTCTAGATTAAATGATCTCACCTTTTTAGACCTCATGTTCTTTGAAGTGTTTTTCATATTGTAGAAACTGAACAACCTTTCCTCTTTTGAAATGATGTCCTCATTCTGGTCCTTATCACACATCTCTTTGAAATGCTCTCATGTCTTTCTTTGCTTTATTCATCTCTCTACCTTTTTACTGTGACTTTATTTTTATTGTTGCTCAGTTAGAGTTGTCCCACCATTTCCCCCCATTATTTCCCCCATCTCTCCCCTGCCCCACACAGTCAGTCCCTACACCATTGTCCATTTGTGAGTCCTCTATTCATGTTCCTTGACTTGCCTCTCCCCCTTCTTTCCTCCATTATCCCCCTCCCCCTGGTCATTGTCAGTTTGTTCTTTATTTCCATGTTTCTGGTTCTATTTTGTTCATTTGTTTATTTTGTTGATTAGGTTCCACTTATAGGTGAGATCATATGGTATTTGTCATGCACTGACTGTCTTATTTCACTTACCATAATATTCACCAGTTCCATCCATTTCGTTGCTAAGGGTAAGAGTTCCTTCTTTCTTTCTGCTGTGTAGTATTCTATTGTGTACATTTTTTTCCCCTCTGCTTGGGATGATGTATTCCAAGGATCTGATTACATTTCTGTGCCCTCTTCTTTCAAGATAAACATTTGTGGGACTTGTTTCTCATTATCCCAGTGATCCCCTCACTGTTGATGATCATAAGCTAGATTTTCATGCCTTAAATAACAATTTGTTCATACATGTTAAATTTGAAATACTGAGTTCTTGGCACTATGATTCATAATACAAGAAGTTGTCTTTCTCTTTGTTCATATTAAACAAATTTATATGTTAGGTTAATTTCTCTTTCACAATTTGTCTGGAATTTGTCAGCACTGACTTTCTAGTTGACGTCCTCATCACCACGATTTGCTGAGAAAAGTTCCTTTACTGGACTCTAATCCATTCTTCATCTTTTCCTTTCAATCCTTCCTAAAAACCAGTAACCAGTTCAGTCTTCCTTAAGCAATAATATCTGCCTCATAGTTCCAGCATCCCTTATAAGCTTCAACGTTTGCATAGTAAATGTTTATACAAATTATTTTGTGATATTGTCAGGTTTTTATAAGCTGATACACTTCATTAATCCAACCAGCTGTATCTGTCTCTCCTGTGAAATACATGTTCCCATCGTTATCCCTAGTAAGTCATGCATTTTCTTTCTCCTTCTTATGAACCCCCTGTCTCCATGATTCATTATTCAGGCACATACCAAGTTTCCTACCATACTCTAGAAAACTTGCTCACTCTCTCACCTTCAGCCGAGAGTTCCCTCACTTAAGAAGTTTTTGTATAAAGAACAAACTGACAGTGACCGGGGTGGGGTGGGGGAGGGCAAGCAAAGAAATGTGAATAGAGGACTCATGGGCACAGACAATGGGTGGGGATTGACTGTGGGTGTGGGGAGGGATGGATTAGGGGTGAGCAATGGGAAAAAATGTGGGACAACCGTCATTGAACAACAATAAATGAAAAAATATCTAGAAATATAAAAAGATATAAAAATACTACAATAAAGAAAAAAGACTGGAAACACTAGAAAATGGAATGAAACACACACACACACACACACACACACACACACACAAAAGAATTTTTTGTTTGTTTTACTGCCATTCATTTCCCTGCATTTATGTACTATGCCACTGGATAAACTCTTGTTTCTCAGATTTCAACTCACTTTCCTAAGATCAGTGAGGACTCTGACAACCATATATCAGCTTTGTGGGCTGCCTCCCTATTAGCTTCTGCCCCTGGAGGCATTGAAGGGAGACCAGAAAATCAGAGATGGAAGAAGTATTTAGTTTGTTTCGTTTTGCTTTGTTACAGGTTTCCTTTCGGTTCCTGTCAGCATTATAACTGTACCTTGACTTATGTGGTAACAATTCATAAAATAATAGCAGTTCACCTGTGTCTAGTTTTTCCAACACTCCTAGAACTAGCTTCATCATGACCCCTGGGAGACACCAACACCATCCTCTGACAGTCCTCTGTCAAGTTCGGAGTCTCTGTTCCATGTGGTCCTTTCTCTGAGCTCCTGATACATCTATACCAGACATGGACCACCCCCTCCTTAGAACTCATAATTTCAGCCCTACAAAGCTTCTTTGAGTTTTTCAACTTTAATAATTTCAACTTCTTTTTTTGTTAGCTGTTAACTACTCCCTGCAGTTACTACCATCGTGATAATTTAATGTTTCTCTGTTTGCCGAAACAGTTCTTCAATAATATTAACAATTGCTTTTATGAAAATATCCCTATTAAAATAACTGGAATGGTATCTCTCTCCTGCCTGGATCTTGTTTAGTAAACCTCTCCTCTTCTTCTTCCTGTATGCTCTATTGTGACATCTGTCATTTATTTTCTATGTTTCATTCCAAAACACACAGACTTTCTTGAAGGCAGGGTACTTTTCCTTCTGTGCTTGCAGAACCTAACACGTAGGCTGATGCATCACATATATTTGTTAAGTGAACAAAAGAGTGAATGACAGCATTGAATTTTCCAAGCTCTTGATTTCTGTCACACGGTGATGAAGTATTCTGGAAGCCTGGCTTTGTAAGCTGCATGTCAGAGCAGAACAGGAAGCTGTCTGGCTGCAGGCCATCAGGAGCACTGGCTTCCCAATCAATGACTCACCACTTACCCAGGTTTTCATCACTGTCTGGGAAAGGACAGAAGGATCATTCATCTTTCTCTCTGAGAGTGTGTGCTACATGCTTCCTCTGAGAAAGAGCTTATATCAAAAACCTCCATGTGTCAAACCATGTTTCTAAACTCTTACCAAGTTCTGAAAAATGTGAAGATGAAAAGTGCAATATTGCTATTAAATAATATAAATTAAACTTAATTGGTACCATTTAAAAACATTAATTTTAATAAAATATAATGTTACCATGCATACTACTTTAATTAATATTTTCTATGACTGTCATTTTCTTTCTGGTGATTGATTGATTATTGAATTAACACCTTACCCATGTAGTGGCCTTATCTGAGAAATCATCCTGCATTTATTTTAAGCATATTACTATTTTTAAAATGTTGTATTCTAAAATAAATTAACCTGCCATTCTAAAATTTACAGGGCATTGTCTTTGAATTATAATAAAATGAAAAACTATAAGAATTATAAATTTTCACATGAATAATACCATGCAAATTCCCCAATTTAATAGTAGAGGGTCTATAGATAATGACAAAAAATTAAAGCATTATCTTAAAATTTTAGTTAATGAATGCACACGGTTGAGTGAAGGGAATTAGTTCATGCTTTTCTAGGCATGTAAACACAAAGAGGACATCAAAATATATATATGAGCACTTATCAAAATTATTTTATTTATATTATATCTCTCCTTTTCCTAATCATAGTTTCTTTTTCTGAAGCTATCTTTTCCTATCTTCTTTTTCATGATCCCTGAGATGAATAGTCAACCTAAAATTATTTGTCAATATCTTAAATTGGATCTTAGAGAGAGAAAGTGCTTTTTAGTATATAGACAGTGTATTTTGTTTACACACAGTCAATTCTAAAAGTCTTCTTCAGATAACATGAAAAACTGAGTGTTCTCTGTCGTTATTCAACAGTGAACTGACTCATCTCTCCCCCAGTAAGGAATGATAGCTATGTGATTCATCCCGCTCTTCACAGGGACAGCACTATCTTCTTTAGGAAGAAGAGGGCCCTACATGTCTTTCCTCTGGGAGCAAGTGACTACAGTTCTGTGTAATCCGTACACTTTTCCACCGTTTTGATCTGCTGACAACTAGGCTTCACACAGGATTCAGCATGGTTAACAAACAATTAAACATGCTGAGCTCACTTAGTAGTCCACGGGATTGTGACTTGACTAAAAGATAAGTCATAAAATACATATTAAGAGCCTAAAGAGTACAGAGTGTAAAAGGAAAGACACAAATTATGAAACTTGTTCAGATTAATGGGACTGTTTTTACAAATCAGTGTTAGGCAGTATGGTGGCTGGGAAAATAACATTTTTCCCTGGGGGACTGATAAGTATAGTATAAGGAGCAACACCTTTGTAGCCAGCAATTAGACTACCATGAAATGCCTTCAGCAGGAAATGGAATTGCCAACATGATCCACTCTGATCAAAAGCCCCATTTACTGTTAATGAGCAGCCTCTGTCTTTTTGTTCATATTGCCTTTACAAATTCAAGAGTCAAACAGGTTAAAATGATGGAAAATAGGAAGAAAGTGTTGCTTCCTTAAGTAAGGGAGAAAAGTCAGTTGGTTGTATAACATCTGTTAAATTGTTCCAATAGCCATTTAAGCCTTCTTTGTTTCTTACATCTTTGGTTTATGAGACAATAGTTTGAAAATTTAAAAGTAACATATTTCTGAAAATAGCATTTAAGCATTTATGATACCATTACATACCAATCATGTCTAAACCACATCTTTCTCCTTTGTAAGCAGACAGGCCAAAACACAACTGGAAGGAAAAACTGCCTATTTTATGTTCTTTTATTATATGTATTAGCGTCATTGCCCTACCCTGATTGAAATGAGCTGGGAGAGGAAGAGTAAATGAATTCACACTGTAATACCAACAGGCAATAAAACATTGTTATATGATGATCTTTCATTTTTCTAGGTTTTGTATGCATTGTTCCAGTTTTTTTCTCTAGAATGTTCACCTTTGTTTTATGCACTTGGAAAAAATAAACTCATTCTTCATGTCTCAGCTCAAACTTTAAAGTTCTCTGTGGCTTGTGTCCCTGGTTTGAGCACAGAGAGACTGTGCTTCAACTTTAATACTTATTACCTCTAGATTTTGGTCTTTATGTGCCAGGTACATGGTAAGAACTTAATATAATCTACTCAATAGTTATATATATAATTATTGATTAACAATATTTTGTATAAAATTATTTCATCATTTGCATTTTCAGAAGAGACAAAGAGATTTTAGAATTTTAGTCAGCATAACCCTTAATTGGGAAAATATATTTGGGTACAAAGGAATTTTCTAAGCATCTCTGAAATTTAAGTTTGTATATATAATTATTCTTGTTTGAGATATTCTTTTCTGCAAACCCTGACAACTTGTAACTTTGCATCCTTCCTTGCCATTGAGTTTGCTGGTCAGTAGGCTGAATTTTCTCTTAGTTACATTTGTCCAGGCACATGGTTCCTGGACTCCTGGTGAATTTGGTATCCGGTAACTGAAGGTCCAGATCTAGCTCTTCTCGTTGCACCCAGTTCATGTTCTGTGCTTCTGCTACTGACATGCTAACATTTCCTACTACAGCAACTCGTCAGGGTAGCCTTTCTTTAATACTACTTCTCTCCTCCTAGAGCTGTACTTATGAACTTTCAGATAGTCATTTGAGTTTTACTTCACATGGACAGTGTTCTATCTTCCCTGTTCTGTTATTTCTATCAGGAAAGATGTCTTGTTTCTTCTTCTCACCACGGTTGTTAGTTTTTGAAAAGTTTGAAGATTGACATCTGCCAATTGTTGTGAGGATCAGGCCTTGCTCAGCATATTGAGTTTCTCCTGTGGGTTTATTATCCCCCCCACCTAGAATGGGCAAGTCTCATGACAAGTCCTGGAACTCTCCACTCTCATCCAGGTCCTATGACAGGCCTTGGGCACTGTAATCAGCAGGGACTAAGAATAATTGGGGTGAAAAACATGGTAGCAAGGAGGAAAAATTCAGTTAGGAAGCAAATCTAAGTTTTTTTTCCTTAGATGATAAACACTGTAAGAGCTGGAAAAATATCTTGTCTTTGCAACTCCTAAATATCTGATAGTATCAGAATATTTAAATGAAACTACAAGTTTGACTTTGTATTTAAATAATCTATAACTCAGCATTTTTCTTTTCTTTCAGTTTCAGAAATTTCAGTATTTCTGTAATTGTTAATAATCATCAATATATACTGAAATCTAGCTTTAAACAAGTGTGGAGTACTTACCAAGCACATGCATTATATTATAGTAAAAAACTTAAAACCTACCTAGGAAAATTTACTAATATACTAATAATCCTCTTGATTGTAAAAATGGTCATTTTCTTTTTTGTTCTACAGATTTTTAAAATTTTAACTTTCTAATTAAGTTTATCAAGGAAACATTAGTTAATAAGATTATATAGGTTTTAAGTGTAGATTTCTATGATACATCATCTGTATATTGCATTGTGTCTACCACCCAAAGTCAAATCTTCTTTCATCCCCATGTGTCTTACCACCTTTGCTCTTTCCTACCCCTCCACCTCACCTCCTCTGGTAACCAGTGTACAGTTGTCTATGAGGTTTTGTTTGTTTTTTTCCTGTTTTTTTCGCTTGTTGCTTTCATTTTTATATCCCACGTATAAGTAAAATCATATGGTTCTTAACTTTTCTGTCAGGTATTTTTCAGAGATTCATAGAAACCCAAGGGCTTTACATCTTGAATCAAAGAGTCTATTGAACATGGGAAGAAAGCAACCATGCTTTAATTTTCAGTAACAATTAATTTAAGTGTTTTCTTTGAATTCCTTATGATTATAGGCAACAAAGTATAGAGTATTAATAGTAACTGTGACTTGGTCACCAAAAGATATTTCACATTCAAATCATTGCTTTGTTTTATAATCCTATGGAATATATATATATATATGTAAAAGTATTATTATAGTGAGCCCATGGGCTTTGCCATCCAAAGGAGTACCTAGAACAAAAAGTTTAAGAATATTTGCTCTAATGCTTTTGTGTTTGGCATATTTACCTAGAAAATAATCTCTGTGTATTAAAATTTTTCATGTATACCTTAAATGTTTCCTTCTAGAAAACACTCAAGGACCAGACCAATATAACTTTTTTCGGGTTTCTTTAGTCTGTCTGAATGTTTTCAGTGAGGCAATATATATTGTGAGGTTATAAACAGAAAGTTATTTTATAAAATTATATCACTATATCAAAATAAAACTTTATATGACTAAATTTAAGCCGCCAATTCCATGAATTCTCCAGCCTGGTGGAATTCTTTCTCCCATGCTACTCATAAATGACTCGAACCTCAATTTGAGTTATAGTTAAAGCTCAGATTTTCTTCTACTCTCTGGAAATGCCAAGGCATGATGCATTTATTTCTCCTACTCACCTGAGCTACATACTTAATTATTCCTAGATGTTTTATCTTGCATTTTTTCCCTCTCTACCCTGTATCTTTCTAGGTATGGGGAAAAGCTTCTTTTCATTAATTTTTTTGTAAGACCACATATACTGAATTTGTATTTACTCATGTTTTCTGGTGAAGAATTTAATAAAATTGAGTTGTACAACAACGTGTAAAACATATTGCAGACTAATATATGCATATTATTTATAGTAATATATAGAACAATTTGAAATTTAATTTGGGTATTAGACTTACGTTGAAATATACTAGGTCACACTTTGTTCTATACACTTTTCAATAGTTATTTTTTTTGAGGGTCAGTACCTACCATTTTTTAAACCTTTTTATATGAATGTTTGCTATTTTCACCATTTTATCTTGATAATTATTTAATTGTTTCTTCATGGACAATTCACAGAAAAGTCAATTCTTTTTATTCTGTTAGGGAGTTTTATTTTTTTCACTTCTAGCTATATTACGCATGTTCTAAATATTATAGCAACAATAACACACACTTTTTGCTAGGAAATCCTACTAGATCTGAAATTAAATTTGTATTTTTTCCTAATACATACATAATGGCACGAATACTGACCAATTAATCAGAGGATATAATGGCGATGAACCACCAATAAGCCTAAAAGGGAAGATGCTGATGAATCAAAGGTCTCAATTGTATGCAAGATGCTGTTCTAAGTGCTTTTCATGGACTGCCTCCGTTAACCCAATTTACTAGGTAGGTACCCTATATCACTATTTTAGAGATGATAAAACTAAAGCACGGGGAAGGTAACTTGGCCTCAGTCAAAGGGAAGTAAATGCCAGTTAACCCAGGAAGCTAGATGTCATCCCTTTCCTATTCCCCTCAAATGTGCTATCATTTATATGCGTGGTATTTGATTGCAAACTCAAAATTTCCTTGGAGATACACATATTACCATACCCCATTATCTTTAGAGTGAAGAGATAAAGATCAAGAATTTACATAATTTTGTTAACTTAATTCAAGTATTTTCGGCCAGGGATCCAGAGAATATGATTGAAGTTTGGGTTTCAGGGGCCTGATCCCCATAAAGGCTGAAGTTGTATAGGAAACTAAATATAACAGTATTTGCTTGGGGAAAAATTTAGAGACAATTTTAGAGCTTTGAAATTTTTACTTGTAATTATACAGCATACTGCATATTCCAAATATATGAATAAAAGTAGAATTAAAAAAGAAGGCAGTATTTATGGTTTAAGTTATATAATACAGTATTCATAGTTCAAGTTACGCATGGCAGTTTTTATAATTCAAACTGAATTATGCTCGAATAAGATTTGAGTAGCATATAAGAAGTTTCTGACTGTTATTTAAAAAACAACAACAACATTGACAAAAATAGTATACTAGTTTATCACAAGGTGGGCAGTTTTAAAATGCTTTGATAATCAATAGTTTATATCTTTTTTAACGAAGAATTTTCATAAATATTCATTTATTTGGGGCCATGATAATATGCAGCATGTTCCATGTCAGAATGAAGAAGTAGGCTAAGATAAAACTTAAAATCAACTTTCATTTTTTAGAACTAGCTTTGGTTAACTTTAAGCTGTAATGTATTCACTTTAATCAAGTTAATTTGGTCTACATTTAAAGAAGAAAGAGATTTTTGACTCAAATCTCTACTTAAAATGTCAAAATCAATATCAAAAATATTTTTATTATACAGCCACAATTTTTCTTTGCAAATTTTATTCAATTCTATATAATTATACTTTTTCAATTACTTTTGTGTTCCTAGCAGCTATTTCTATCCCACCATCAGCTGTGGACTAAATAAGCCCTAGAAGTCCTAACTCAGTTCAGTTAAATATTTTGAAGGAGTCTGTTTATGACATCGAGGTCAGCTTTCATTGGGAATGATTTATTCATGAATCTACTTCTTGCATTACCAGTGGTCAGGAGGAAGTATAGTGCTTTACGGAAATTATTGTTTTTTTACTGCTTTTCCCTCTCTCTCCTTGAGCTTTTAGAAGAGGGTTTAGGATAGCATGAAGAGGGGAAAAAATCCACTTTTTTGATAATACTGAGTGATTCTAAATAATTTATTTCAGCAACCAATGGTACCAGAATGGAGGAAAATGCAATCCTCTTTTTGATACATGACAATTATGTTAAGATTATCCTTAAGCTAAATGTACATTTTGGACAGCAGGACACTGAAAAATCTCCAGGGTCTTTCATCATCCAGCCAAGTATACAATAATGGTAAAAAATGTTAAGGATAAATTAATCTAAGATTAAGATCTTATTATACAGTAAATTGCTGAAGATTGGAATGTTCCCCTGCTCATTAACATGAGTATACCATCTGTAATGAAACAGGCGGGTACACATCCTCTGTCCTGTTTACATAGAAACCTGTGTACATGAATAACATTTTATCTGCACCTAACTCATCTAAGCAAGGTCTGGCCTCTGTCATTGATTGATTGATTGAATCATGTTTATTACAGCCCATGTTTTGTTTTTTGTTTTTTTTTTTTTAAATGAGATACAGTTGATATATAGTACTGGGTAAATTTAAGGCTCATAGTATAATGATTTGACATATATAAACTGCAATCAATCCTTTTCTACAAACTCTGGGTGGATGAATTGTTTAAATAACTTCCATAATGAATACATTTTCTACTTTTGTTGGACTAGAAATTGCAGACATGTAAAATCTTGATTTCTTCTTAGCATATCCCCTCCACATTTATATTCCAAAAGGGTCTCTATCTGTTCTTATGCCTTGAATAACATAACCAAATCTTTCAAATTATTACAGACAATTTTTTTTTGTTAGATTTCAGAAGAGGAGCAAGAGAGGAAGTGGAAAAAAAATCTTGTCTTTTACATAGTTCAACTATAATCAGCTCTTCTATAACAGTTTTGAAACACAAATTTGTTTCAGCAAGACTGATATGGTAAGAAACAATTTAAACATAACTCACATTTCATATTGGTTTATGTTCAGTTTTGTCCCAAGAAACAGTGTTTGGAACCCAACTGAGCCAAGCTGTGTGGAAATATATAAACTGCACAGATCTAGGATGTCAATTCACCTTTTCAACTCACTGTACCTGTTACTAGTCACGCCTATGCACATTTGATGTTACAAGCTTCCATCTGAATTCAGATAACCCTCTCTCCACCAATTCACAATAATTCACAAGTTCATGGATGAAGAATATTCATAATACTTTTAGATTTGTAATATATCATTATAGTCAATTTTATTTTTACTACAGAGAAATCACTTTTCCCAGTGAGTACATATGTACTTGCTCTACCAATGATGGTTAACTTTTTAAAAAATCTGCTAATAAGCTACTCATTTTTATTAAGTTCCAAGAGGCTGACTTGTATCCCATTGTTTAGACACCCATGAGTTTCAGCAACCATGCTCAAACAACTCTGACTATTGTAAACCCTAAAGTAGGTCAAATGACTAAGCTTTCCAGACTACAAATAGCATTGTGATGATTTTATAAATAGAACTAAATTAACATTATTTATGCTTCCAAAAGAGACCTTTGAAAAAACCCAGGTTTTAGATGACAGCCAAGTGAGTATGTGTGTATATATGTATATGTGTGTGTGTATATTCTTTTTTTATTTGTTTTAATTTTTTTTTTCCATTACCATTTAGGCTCCTTATACCTCCGTTTCCCCCAGCAATCCCCATACAGTTGTCTATGTCCCTGAATCCTTTTTCCAGTTTACTCAATCCCTCTATGCCTTCACCTCCCCAGTAAGTCTGAGTCTTTTACTACCTTGAAAGAGAAAAGGACCCTCTCTTGAAATTGACACTTAAGATCATGGATCAGGGTTTATCGTTTAGCCTGCACAGCCTTCTTTAACATCTAGCTTGATCTGTTTTCTTCAAATTTTCATTTTCTGATTTAAATATGGCCAAGGAATGAAAACACTGCAGTTTCTGTCTCCGGTTAAGTTCCAGTTTTTCAGTATATGAAAAACATAGTTCAAGGATATAACTTTAACATATGCCGTGCTTTTTACCAGGAAAATCTCATTTGATCATCACATTATGTGTTTGGCATTATAGTCTTCATTTTCAATGAAGCAGAGTCTTTAAATTTACCTTCTTAGTATTGCTACTAACTATAAGATCTAGACTGCTTTTTCTTCAAAAGTATAGTACCCTCAGATCTTTATAGAAATTTCACATAAATGAGAATTATATTTTGTCATTAATTTATAAATGGTAGAAATCTATTACCTATCTCATAGTTTTTAGAACATAGTTAGTCAAAAAGTAGGATGTAGAACCTTCTTTAAACTTGGAGAGGTGTGTGACTTAGCTGTTTAGTAGTATGTATAGAACTTGAATAGGAAACGAAGACAAGCCATAGGGTTAGCAAAACATGAGTCTGTCTGATAAAACTACATCACTGCTTCATGTTTCATTACACTTTCAGTTTCCCTTTGTTATGTGTAGGCATGCAGTTTCCCATAACAAAGGAGGCTGTGGAAAGATGGCAACAATTAAGTCTTTGCAGCAAACAGATCTGTGAACTAACAACTATACACCTATTAGCAACAATATTGAATCACTTCAGAGAGTGTCATGTTTATACATTAGGCTAAATTGGAAGAATACAAATGAAAAATTGCAAAATTTGTTAATTATTGTACAAAAAAACATGATTGGAATTGATGTAAGATCTCTCTCAATTTCAAATTTCTCATCCTTCATTGATTTTAAAATATTTAGCAAGTTATTTAACCATTTAAGCATTTTAATTTTTCTTTACTGTAATGTCTGTCTCTGCAGTATTTTAAGAATATAAATTTAATGTGCAAAGCTTTTATTAAGCTCTGTATAATGTAAAATATTATCATTATTATTTTAAATAAAACAAAATAGAGATATTATTGTGTCAGCATACATTCATTTTCTTGATATAAATATAAGTATGAAATTAATAACTATTTGTGGAAATTCAAATATGCAGTAACATACTTATGAATTTTAATAGGCATATTAAAACTTTAATACAATTTTTAGTAGGTGTCACTTAAATAATTATTAAAAATTACTCACTGTGCCCTGGCTGGTGTAGCTCAGTGGATTGAGGGCGGGCTGTGAACCAACGGGTCGCCAGTTTGATTCCCAGTCAGGGCACTTGCCTGGGTTGCAGGCCAGGTCCCCAGGGGTGCCACGTGAGATGCAACCACACATTAATGTTTCTCCCCATCTCTTTCTCCCTCCATTCCCTTCTGCCTAAAAATTAAAAAAAAATCTCAAAAAACTTTACTCACTGCAATAGCCATACTGACACACTAACATCTCTCCGTTTGTTGTGGGATGCTGTGTTTCGAACTTGGCAGTATTTGCTTGGTCAGGTTTGTGAAGTTCAGCATCTTATGAAAATCTAAGTGGGTCAATTAGGAGGGCATTCCTCTAAACATTTAGAATGGATTTTTTTCAATCATACTTTTTTGGCTTTGTCTTTCCTGGAAAATGATATTTAATACACAGAGGATAAGCATTTGGGTGTGGAGCTTGGGAGGGAAGGAAAAGAGGGCTACCCAAGGGTATTGCTAACCTCGACTAAAGGGCCAACTTCTAACACCCATAATATTCGTTCATCTAGAATGGTGGATGGATATAAATCCAGCTATCTCCCACCTTAAAATTACCATATGCCATGGTATTTCATCACTTTCTAAAAGGAGAATCATTGGTAGATTGTCCAAAATTTTTAACCTCATTAATATAGAAAATGTTGATTTTTGAATATAATAAATGTCTCAAAAATGCATTACTCTGGTACAGGGAGTAAACGTAAGGCAATAGTCCAGTTTTCCCAGCACCACTTGTTGTAGAGACTATTTTTACTCCATTGTATGCTCCTGTCCCTTTGTCAAATACCAATTGACCATAGAGACTTGGATTCATTTATGGGTTTTCTATTCTGTTCCATTGATCTGTGTGTCTATTCTTATGCCAATACCAGACTCTTTTGATTACAGTGGCCTTGTAGTATACTTCCATATTGAGTATTGTGATCCCTTCTACTTTGTTCTTTTTTCTCAAGATTGCTGAGGATATTCGGGATCTTTTTTGGTTCCCTATAATTTTTTAAAATATTTGTTCTAGACAAATATAATATGATCTCACCTATAAGAGGAATCTAATGAACAACATAAACTAATGAACAAAATAGAACTACGGGCTTGGGAAGATGGAACAGACTGAAAGTGACCAGCGGTGGACAGGGGGACAATGATGGAAAGAAGGGAAAGGACTAGTCAAAGAACAGGTATAAATGACCCATGGGCATGGACGACAGTGTGGGAAATAACTGTGGGAGCAAGAGATGGGATGTGCAGAAGAGAGCAAAAGGGGGAAATTGGGACAACTCTAATAGAATAACAATAAAAAAAAGATAAGGTAACAAATTCATGCAGAAATATACTAAAATACTGGAATTAGATTATGTTCAGCAAAATGGAGAATAGAGTCTTCTCTATAAATGTTTATTTAATGCTAGGCTTCTTAGTTCTCAGCTTAAAAAAAAATTTAAGGAGATTTTCTTCTGTATGAAGAAAATTATCTTTTCTTAAAGTTGGAAAAGATGAAAGACCAGTCGAGTATTTTATTTTCATCAATGTATAAATTTTTGGACAAGTATAAAAATATTTCAGAATCTGTTTAGCTAAGCAGACATTACGAAGCACAACAGATAACAAATATGCTTTTAAACTATTAGGATCTAACTCTAGGAGGGTTATTTTCTAGATAAGAGGTTCTTTGAATTAAACTAAAGGGTTACCACTTAAAATCTTAGCAATGAAAATTTTGTTCAATGATATGTATATTCTGCTAACTCTTTACATTATTCCAACATAATAAAAATTCCAGATAGACTTAAATTAGAATATGTATATATTTTATTAAAATTACATTAAATTGATTTTAATATGGCTTACCACTTATATACACATTTGCACTTATTTAAAATAAATGTTTTTTGGAAAAAGTGAATAAAACAATTAATATTATAATTTCCACTTTTTAAGCACAGACCAGGGGAATACAAGGAATGGTATATAGTTTCATACTTTCCCAATAGCAATGCCAGTAAAATATGTTTCCCTTGTGCCTCTGAGGCACCACACCTGTGACCCTTTAATGTTGTTTATTTTGACAGTTCCTTATTGTCACTGAGAAACAAAAGAATAACCCAGGAGTCTCAGTACTAACTTCTCCCTTGACCTGTGCACTGCCAATGTATTAAGTACTCTCAATATCCAGAGTCTTGAATGGAGAAGACCCCTTATTGTGACACAGAAGTCTGAAAAGCCCAGAAATGTACCGTTTCTCCTCTGTTCTATCATGTAGGTAATTCCCCTATATGAAGTTTCATAGGTATAGAATTTGGCTCAGAGATAGTGCATGTAACAGACTGGGTTCTCTTTAGACCACCTTGAGTATTTGGCTATAGTGGGACCCACAAGTCATCCTCAGTGAAGCCATTAACTGTAAGATTTGCAAGAAAATGAAAGAGATAGGCCTTGTAATAATTGTATGATAATATATATTTAATTATCCATTCCATTATAAATGAAAGCCTCTTATTTTATATTTGATACATTCCTTTTTTTCATGTTTGTTGTAGAAATTCTTCAAAAGATTTCTGAACAATTTTTAAGTTTTCCCAGAAAGGTAGTATGAACACATTTACTTGGTGTAGCATGTTCCAGATCATAAGTATACAATGACTAATTTATATTTGGCAAATAATTCTCAGTGAGTACACACATGTACATAGGATATGTCACTGTTTTAACTTCATGGAAAAAACACCAATGTAGGCCACAACTACTACACTGCTACTGAGGCAAGACAGTAAACATTTATGTACATAAATTTATATATCACAAGCATTTCAGTTAGTCTTGGCTATAAGTAGAGTAGGACATTATCAGTTGTTCCTTTTGCAACTGCTGACTGAAAATTTTAATTAATCATAATAAAACTTTTTTACTTTTTCTAATTTTCATAAGCACAACTATTATTGTAATACATATTTACATGTACACATACAAACATATACAACTTTCTGTATAGTATTTTGCCATGTGGATTATAAAACCAGAGAAAAGGAAAAAGGCTATTGAAAAAACAACAACTTCAGGTCCAGATGGCAGCATAGGCTAACATGGCTTACCTCTTCACACAACCACATCAATATTACAACTAAAATATAGAACAGCCATCACTCAGGAATGTCAGAAATTGATCTGAATGGAAGTCTGACAACTACAAAATTAAAGGAACCACATCTATCCAGACTGGTAGGAGAGATACAGATGTGGAATAAGCTGATCCCACACCCACACGGATAAAAATTTGGGAGGGATATCTTGGGAGTGAGGAGTCCCAGACCCACACAAGGCTGCCAGCCCAGGATTCCAGTGTCAGGAAAATAAGTCCCCACAACTTCTGGCTGCAAAACTCAGAGGGGATTGAGTTGATGGAAGAAACTTCTGGAGCCCCAAGCAGTTCTTAAAGAACACACACATGGACTCACAGACTCAGACTTACTTCCTCTGAGCTCCAGCACTGGGGAGGCAGCTTGAAAAGCACCAGTGGTGTTGCATTGCGACTGTTCAAGGCCTGACAGGTTCATGGTATTTGGGCAGACGCAAGAATATTCACGGAGCCATTGGGATGTCTTACATGCCTTTATTCACGGGTGGGTGATCCATGCACACTGCAAGCTGTGCGTTCCCCTGCATATCTCTGTATGGAACACTGCACGTCACCTGTCCTCTTGCATGGCACGTTAAGGGGCACCCAGCAGGGAGTCCTTACCTGCTTAAGTACCAGAAGCAAACAAAGCCAGAAGAGTGCCGACAGATCTTATGCAAAACAGCTTCATACTATGCATGTGAGCCCACTAAAGGCTATGGGAAAAGTTTCTTGGACCCAGTCTCAAGGCTTTGAGAACACTACTTATCAGACCGATTCTCAAAGTTATGGGAAACTGCTTCCTTTAGTAATCCAACATGTGGGTGAGGAAGCCAGACTGCCTCCATTTACCCTAAAAGTATACAGGGAGAAACTGAAACATCTTGCATCGAGGTGAGCAGAGGCCATTATCCCTTTGCTAAACCTTTCCCCCACCGAGCCAGCAAGCTGGTGGCATATCTGAAATTCCATCAACCTGACTAACACTGTTCAACCCACTTTAGAGATCCCCAGAGGCTCTGTCCAATCCAACTGCTTTTCCATAACAATGGCTGGTCTTATGGCTCTTAAATCCTATCAAACAAGCAACCACACACTTCAGTGAGTCCTATCAGCAGCCAGACTAAATTCACAGCTTGGCTTCACCTAAGAAACTTGAAGCCCAGCACAAGGAGCAGCCATCTCAGATTGCTTTACAGCTCAGGCAGGGTGCCTCAGGCAAAAATAAAGGTGGGAATCTGCACCATCTGGGAAATGCCAGGGGCCAGCATACCCAATTAGAGGGTAAGTGGAGGCAGTCTGGCTTCCTCACCCAGGTGTCTGGGTAACTAAGGGAAGCAGTGTTCCCATAGCCTTGGAGGGGCCTGATAACCAGTGTTCTCATAGCCTTGAGATTGGGTCTAATAAACTGTTCCCATAACATGAAGTGGGCTCACATGCACAGAATTATGTTATGCTATGTAATGTTCTGGCAGTTTTCTGGCTTTATTCCCCTCTAATACTTAAACAGAGACTCCCTGCTGGGGGTGATGATGAGAGACACGACACACAAAAGGGGACAGGTGCTGCAACTGGTGCCATGCTGGGGAGCAAGGGCCATAACGTGTGCTATGCAGAGACATGCAGATAGACACACAGCTTGCAGCATGAGTGGCTCACTCACCCATGAATAAAAGCATGCCAGACATCCCAACAGCTCCATGAATATTATCCCATCTGCATGAATGCCATGGACCTATGTTGTCTTGAAGTGTCACAACACACCAGTGGACAGCTACAGGCCATATTGGAGCACTACCACCCTGCCCCTGCACAGCTGACCCTCCATGGATGGTGAAGGTTGGTGGTCAGTGGTCACAGCCAGTCCTTGCAGCTGACTGGCTAAATCCCTCCCATTGATCTTCCAACAGCAACTAAGTCTCAATCACAAGAAGAGGTGGTACTCAGCCCGCACAAAGGTTGTACCTTGAGTACCTAGCTTGGGTGATAGGGGAGGCTGTGCCCCTGGACCCTACATGACACCTACTATATTAGGCCACACTACTAAGACACGGAGTCAAAGCAGCTCTACTTAATATATAGAAAGAAATATGTGCACACTGTCAAAATGAGGAGACAAAGAAACATGGCCCAAATGAAAGAATGGATCAAAACTCCAGAAAAAGAGCTAAATGAAATGGAGATAAGCAATCTATCAAATGCAGAGTTCAAATCATTGTTTATAATGATGCTCAAGGCATTTAGTGAGGATCATAGCAGCCTAAAAAAGACACAGTAAGAAATGAAGAATACACTAATTGAAATAAAGAGCAATTTACAGGGAAATGACAGGAGATTGGATGAAGCTGAGAATCAAATTAATGACTTGGAACATAAGGAAGCAAAAAACAACCACACAGAAAAACAAGAAGAAAAAAGAATCCAAAAAAATGAATATAGTTATAAGCAGCCTCTGGGACAACTTCAAGAGGTCCAACATCCACATCATAGGGGTGCCAGAAGGAGAAGAGAAAGAGCAAGAAATTGGAAATCTATTTGAAAAAATAGGAAAAGAAAACTTCCCTAATTTGGCAAACGAAATAGACATGCAAGTCCAGGAAACACAGAGAATTCCTGTTATGATGGATGCATGGAGGCCCACTCCAAGATGCATCATAATTAAAAGGCCAAAGGTTAAGGATAAAGACAGACTCTTAGAAGCAGCAAGAGAAAAAGAAGTTAGTTACCAGATGGTTGATAGATGGGAGGGGGAAAGGGGAGAATGGGTGAAGAGGTGAGGGGATTAAAAAGTACAAATAAGTAATTACAGAATAGCCATGGAGATGTAAAGTATAGAATAGGAAACTAAGTAGCTGAAGAACTTATATGCATGACCCATGAACACGAACAATAATGACGGAACTGCCTGAGAGAGTAGAGTACGCTGGGTGGAAGGGAATAAAGGAGGAAAAATCAGGACAATTGCAATAACATGATCAATAAAATATAATTGAAGAAAACAATAAAATAATATTTAATATTTGTGAAATTGATTAAATACTTATGACAAAATTAATACACTTAAAAATGTAGTAATCACAAGATCACATAACTATTTTGGTACCAACCATGTCTGATATAACTTTAGGACTTTAATAGTAATTTCAAAGTACTCATTACACCAAGTTTTATGGCAGGTATTCATTTTAACACTTCCTATAAAATGATATAAAGCACTTAGACCCACAAAAATGCACTAAAAATCTCAAAATATATTGTGAGTTCTCCTTACGCAATGATAGCTATAAGTCTTCGATCTTCCAACAGGGTATGTCAATGAAAACAACACGAAGGAAGGCAGAGGAAAAGCAGGCTCAGTGGCAGGGAATATCACCATTTCCCGACCTGTGGTCAGAAACACACTTCATGGTTAGAGAAAGAAAGAGTTTACTCATCACTTTTTTCTTCCTATCATGGTTACTTAAATGGTTGGAAAAGAAATGATCTCAGCTGTAGAAGTTATTGACACAGTTTTAAGGCTGTCGTTTACATAAAGAGGCATTCATGGAGCTGAGCTATGTTTTTCTTTTAAGGTTTCTTTTCTGAAACTCATTTAGTAGTATGTTAAAACTTCTGTTTAATATCCATGGAAATGACACTATATTGCAATAATTTTCCAAAGATATTTTATAATCTTTCTTTAAAGAATATGGTACAAAAGTATACTGTTGATGTCAAGGATTTTGGAATTCCATTGATTATTTTTAAAAGTTTTATTGTGAATTTGATGGCTTATTTTCATGTTACCAGGTTTATAAAAAAAAACTAAATAAAATGGGTGAATAGTTATTTTTGTAAATTATAGAACTTTTTTCAATATGAAGATCAATAGTCAGATTTAAAACTTCACCTTCATATTTAAACTGCTGTTGGAAAATAAATTGTAACAATGATTTAATAAAAAATGCAAATTCTAGAACTACCTTTACACTTGAAACCTCCTATTAGGGTGAGTTTTCCAGTTGGTTTCCCTTCTTTTTATATTACCTTTCTGTTTTTGAATATTTTCTATAAATGAGTCCATTAATGTAATCAAAATTACACTGCATATAATAATCTTAGGGAAGACAATTATGGGAATGAAAATGAAAATGACAAGAAAAAATATGACTTTCCAGAGAGAAGCTATAAAGAAAATAATTTGGGTGATCTATTTAACAGAATAAAAGTGTTTTTCCTCTTACAGAAAGTACTGTGTTTTTGGGGTTTTTTTTGAACTCTCATAAATGCTTTTAAGATTCTCTTTGGAAAACCTGTCATTTTCAAAGTACCCTTAAGAGCACATAATCCCTACATAATTTGAAAAAATTGCACTTTTCTTAAAGAATGGCAATTTTCTAGATAACTAGTTTATACAATAAGGAAATGCCTCAGACTTGCTTCAAAAAGTGAAATACAGTACAGATGGACACTTCGTGTCATACTTCAGATGGAGTATATTACCAAAAAACATAGAAATATATAGATTAATGTGCATTAGATGGCAATCTATACTTTTTTTTCCCAGGGAAAATTATGCAGCTTAGAAAACACCCAGACATTTTGGAGAGTAGAGGATGATGTTATAAACCAATACTTCTTGAAGCCTTGTAAGAAGAAAATAAGAGCTATTTGGAAGTACTATAGGTACATTGGTATTTTTAAATGTTACTCTACAGTTTACTCTATGTATGAAGTGAGTTATCAAAGAGAAAGCAGACTGATCCTGACTTACCTTGACAAATTACACCTATCACATTTATTATGTGATCCTAAGGTTATTCTTATATTGCACCAGGTAAGTAAGAAAAAAGGAATATAAACAGAAGCAAGAAATAAAATGAATGAGTTCTCCTACAAATGGGATTATAATCCACTTCTTTCAAAGATAGAGCCTGTAATCTTTTTCATACTTTCAGTAATCATTCTGATTGTGTTATATTGTCTGCTGCAGAATGGCTTTATTTAAATTATTTACAATTATGTATCATCAAGTGATGAGGACTCCATCCTGAGGAGCCCATATGTTATGGATGCCGTGAACAAATTCACATGGACTACAGAAGTCCTGTGGAGAAAAAGGGACAGCACGGCCACTCTCTGGGAGAGAGAGCGCCTCGGCCACTGTCTCAAGGGGAGAGCACCTCGACCCTTGCCCGGACAGGCTTTTATTGCTTTCCAGTAGCATACATCAGAGAAGGTGTTCATTCATTATGCTCAGGTTTGCTTTAGGTGATTACTTTTTACAGATAACAAAGGAAGGGATGTTACTGATTGCTTCCTACAGATTAACAAGGAAAAAAATGTTGTAAATGCAAGGGAAGGATAACAGTGATTGGTCTGGTTACACTTCGTCCTTGGGAGAATTAGCACAGACTTCAGCAAGTTACTTTAAAGATATGCAGTAAATATTTGCTGCTTCAACTCACAGTGAGAGAGTTTTAGCAAGAGCAAGCCTCAAAGTAGCCTCAGTATAATGCAGGCCTGGTTTCCCACAGGAAAGCGGATCTGTGGGATTGGCGTCCTATGTGCCAGACACGTGCCTATGGGCTTTCTGATAGGGCTGGGCCACATTTGCCATTCCACGTGGATAGGTTCCACATAATCAAGCCATAACAAATTAGAAACTGCTTGTTTTAGTTATTTCTATGATATTTAGACAGAAGAATATCAGATTTTCTACAGTGGAAATCTTCCTATGAGGAGATAAAATATTTGGTTTGATTATTATCAGTGTTTTACTTATAGAGATGATTAAACATTTTTTTTATTTTTTTTAATTTTTTTTGTTTAATTACAGTTATTTGCATCCTCTCCCCTCCCCCCGCCCTTCCCCTCCAGCCCCACCTCACCCCCCCAGCCTCCCTCCTCCCCCTTAGTTCTGTCCATGTGTCCTCTACCGTGATTCCTGAAAACTCTTCTCCCCATTGTCCCCTCCCCGCTTTCCCCTGTCTATTGTTAGACTGTTCTTAATTTCAGTGTCTCTGGTTATGTTTTGCTTGCTTTCTGCTTTTGTTGGTTATGATCCA
>PVJI01019965.1:0-29949 GCA_004026765.1 Micronycteris hirsuta
CTCTCTCTCTCTCTGTCTCTGTCTCTTTCTTCTCCTTCCTCCTTCCCTCCCTCTTTCTCTAAAATCAATAAACATATCCCTGGGTGAGGAGTAAAAAAAAAACAGTATGCTAAATTGGTCTATTAATTTTAATATCTATGTCCTCATAAACCTATTTTAATCTTCAAATAAAATGTACAATTTTCTCATTATTTATGACAGATTTTAATACTCAAAGTGACATTATTGTGAAAATAACACACTACATATACCTAACCATAAATATTGTTGAGTTCCTCTCACAGTGCTCAAGTGAACAGTTACTTCAAGTTGCAATTGCCCATGACAGGCCCAAACTGATTTGTTTATATGTACTACAGATATTTTCATTTCAAACAAAATGAAATGCTTCTTTTTCAGTTTCAACAGAATTATAACCATTATCTCCACCTACAGAAAACACTGCCTAGAAAAAGCAGCAATGTATCACTATTGCCAGGCATCAGACAGGTACAAAAACACTGTAGCATATATTAGAAATCTCAGAACGACCAGTAAAATAAAATTCCTTCCATACAAAGGATGTTCCCAGATGGGGAAATATACACTCAAATGTGCATCTTTTTTTTTTTAATCCTCACCTGAGAATATTTTAATTGATTTGAGAGAGAAAGAGAGACAGATAGACAGACAGATATCAATATGAGAGAGAAACATCCATCAGCTGCCTTCTGTACAAACCCCAACCAGAGATCAAACCTGCAACCCAGGTATGTGTCCTGACCGGGGATCGAACCCACAATCTTTTTGTGTATGGGACAATACTCCAACCAACTGAGCCACCAGGCCAGGGCTCAGATGTACATCTTTAAAAGAAGTACATATTAATTCATTCAACAACTACTTGACTAGAAGAAAACATAGGCAGGAAAATCTCAGACATAGCTTGTAACAATATTTTATCTGATATATCTTCTCAGGCATGGGAAACATGAGAAAAAATAAACAAATGGAATTACATCAAACTAAAAAGTTTTTCCACAGCAAAGGAGACTATCAACAAAATAAAAAGACAACCCATGGAATGAAAGAACATATTCACTGATACACCTGATAAGGGGTTAATATCCAAAATTTATAAAGAACTTATAAAAGTTGACATAAAAAATATCCAATTAAAAAATGGACAAAGATCATGAATAGACACTTCTCCAAAGAGAACATACAGATGGCCAACGGACATATAAAAAGATCCTCAATGTCATCAATCATCAGAGAAATGCAAATTAAAACCACAATGAAATATCATCTCATACCATTCAGAATGGCTACCATCAACAGATCAACAAACAACAAGTGTTGGAGAAGATGTGGAGAAAGACGAAAATTTCACACTGTTGGAGGGATTAGTGCAACCATGTGGAAAGCAGTATGGAGAAACCTCGAAAAATTAGAAACGGATCTGCCTTTTGACCCAGCAATCCCACTCCTGGGAATATATCCACAGGAACCCAAAACACTGATTTTAAAGAATATAAGCACCCCTATGTTCACTGCAACATTATTTATAGTAGCCAAGATATGGAGCAGTCCGTGCCCTGGTTGGTGTAGCTCAGTGGATTGAGCGCAGGCTGGGAACCAGAGGGTCCCGGTTCGATTCCCAGTCAGAGCACATGCCTGGGTTGCGGTCCAGGTCCCCATGAGGGCCATGTGAGAGGCAACCATACATTGCTGTTTCTCTCCCTCTCTGTCTCCCTCCCTTCCCCTCTCTCTAAAAATAAATAAAAATAAAAAAATCTTTAAAAAAAAAAAAAGATATGGAGCAGTCCAAGTGTCCATCAGTAGATGAGTTGTGTAAAACTATGGAACATTTACACAACAGAATACTACTTGGTCATAAAAAAGAAGAAAATTTTACCCTTTGCAACAGCATGGGTGGACCTGGCAAACATTACACTAAGTGAAACAAGCCAGTCAGAGAAAGACAAATACCACATGATTTCACTTATACGTGGAATCCAATGAATAAACTGAACTAACAAGCAAAATAGAGACAGACTCATAGACAACAGGCTGACAGCTATTGGTGGGGGGAATGTTAGGGAGTGGATGGATCAAGAAAAAAGAAAAAAGGACTAATGGACAACAGTATGGTGATTGCAGAGGGGAGGCAGGTATAAGGGGGTTAGATGGTAATGGAAAAAATACAATAAAAAAATTTTTAAGGTAAAAAAAATCAACTACTTCAATGACTGTGTGTCAAGCATTCTTTTAGGTGCTAAGAATTCTTTAGTGAAGAAAATGTTCCTGCTTAATGGAGGGGAACAGGAAGGAAGAGCAAATAATATACAACATATTGTAATACGTTGGAAAAGCCAAGAAAATAATAAAACAGAGTATGTAACAGAGAAAGGGAGTGTTGAGTAGATGGGGAAAGATTGCAAATTTGTATTGGCAGATCATGGAAGACATCTGAGCAGATTTGAGAAAGATCAGAAATAAGCAAACCTGCATGTATTCAGGAGAAGAGTATTCTAACTGTAGAAAAATGCAAATGCAAAATCCTGTGAGTTGGGTGCATGTCTGGCATGGCTGGGGAACAGCAAGGTCGGCATCACAATATTGGAGTGAGCAAGGGGAAAAGTGGCAGCAGCTCGGGGGTCAGATGGGCAGCCAAATGTTCAGCAGCAGTAGGCTGAAGCTGGCTGGTAACCAGCTGAAGAGCAGGTACATTCTAGAACTTTGAATCCCATTGTGGGAGTAATTATACCACAAAAATAGGGAAATACTATAAATCAGAGGCTTTTCCCACTCTGGAAATCCAATTTATCAACACACTGCTGCCTTCGAGCCACTTTAAGAACAATCATGTGCCATATAACGATGTTTTTTGGTCGTCAACGACCACAAAAATGGCAGTGAGCCAATAATATTATAATGGAGCTGAAAAATCCCTATCACTTAGTGATGTCGTAGCCACGTTAATATCACAGCACAGCACATTACTCACATTTGTGGAGATGCCGGTGTAAACAACCTACCACTGCACTGCCAGTCCTGTGAGAGCAGAGCACATGCAGTTCTGGCCAACACATTACACTTGATAATGATACTGACTCTGAGACTGGCTTACACGGCTCCTACACTACACATTTTATTATCGTTCTAGAGTCTACTCTTTCCACTTATTTAAAAAAGTCTGCTGTAAAACAGTATGCCGTGTTTCACAGGCAGTAATACATTCCACGTTTACCGTGCGTCTCTTGGTTGCATCATCTCTTCCCTTGATTTAATCTCCTGTTGTTTGGAACAGCCACATGCTGTACAGTTGGTAGCCTAAGAGCAGGAGGCTATACCATCTAGGTTTGTGTAAGTACGCTGCTTGACGTTCCAACAATGAAACCGCCTAACGACACATTTCTCAGAATGCACCTCCATTGTCAAGCAGTATGTAACTGTACTTTGTCTTTTACTTTGAGCGAAATCAGAAGCTGTTGGATAGGTAATCTTCTTCCTCCCACTGCTTAAGTTCTGAACAGAGAGAACAAATGGCAAGAGCAAGGAGACTAACTTGGAGGCTGTTAATATCATCTAGGTGAGACATGGCAGTGACCACCAGGGGTGTCCAACCTTTCGGCGTGCCTGTAGCACACTGGAAGAAGAGTTGTCTTGGGCCACACATTAAATACATTGTGACACGTAATCACAAAAAAATATCATAATGTTTTAAGTAAATTTACGATTTTGTGTTGGGTTGCATTCACAGCCATCCTGGGCTGTGTGTGGCCCACTGGACACCCCTGAAAATGCCAGTGGTGAGAAGTGAGAAAAAGCCCAATTCCGGATATTAAGAGCTCTTCTGATTTAAATCAGTATGCCACAATAGTAAACAAGCTTCCTGCCTACCACTCAATGTATACATATGCATATATTTACTACATTTTTTTAAAAGGGTAGGAAAGTGTTGCTAAGGAGAAGGGAAGAGCCAAAAATTAATTTTACTAAAGTAATAACCAAAGTTATCAATAAGAAAAAAATAGTAAAAGCATGAAAAGGAGCGCCATTTGGGAAAAGGACTCTACATTCTTGTTAGGTTGAAGTGACGCCTTGAAAGCCAAAAGTACACACTGAATGTCAGAAAGGCCCGACTGAGGCACGCTCGCTGCTCTAACAAAGACAGTCACCGGGAAGCGCCAATCCCACTAACGAGCACAGCGATGTAGCCGAGTCACAGCTGCCTGGCTTATCAGGCTTTACCACGATATAATAAAAGAATGGGTGGACACTGTAACTTGTGAGTTTACTTAATACAGACTGGAAAAAAATGTCTTTTCTGAGGCATCCCCAAAACCTGATTACAGTAAAATGCAGTCACCAGCACAACCTACTTTATCCACCTTACGACACGGATAGGACTGTAACAGCTCCGGTAACACAATGGCACTTTCACATCCTATGATTCAGAAAAATGTATACTCTATGATATACAACATATAAGGTTAATATGTTCAGTTTGTTCTCCATATATTCCTTAAATGTCAGCAGTGAATTCTGTGTGTGTTTTTCCCAGAACTACTAACACTTTTTGTATACTTTTTTCTTCAATAATAACATGAATACAGAAAAATATATATGCTTGGTGGCTTTTCACAAAGGGAACACACCCACAAAGCGTGCATCTAAAACAAGAAGCAGAACATAACCAGCACCCTAGGGGGCCCCTTCAGGCACCATTCGAAACACTGTCCCCAGCCCCCAACAAGGATAATAAATTTCCTGACGTCTGATACTGCAGATTAATTTTACCTGGTTTTGAAATTTATGTAAAAGACTTACAAAGTATGCACACTTCAGTGGCTGGCTTCTTTTGTTCAGCAATGCATTTGTGAAATTCACACATCGTTCATCACACGTAGTTGTAGTTTGTTCATTCTGATCACTATTCAACAGCCACTATGTGGCTGTACCAGAAACTTACTTACCCATTCTACTATTGATAGACATTTGGAAAAATTTCGGTTTGGACTATTACAATTAGTCCTACCATAAACATTTCTTGTCCATGACTTCTGGTGAATATAAGTACACAGTTCTGTTGTGTATAAATATAGGAGTGGAACTGCTGAGTCATAGACCATGCTTGTTTTCGACTTCAGTAAATAACAAATGAACTTTTAAGGAAGAAATATTTTAAGATCTTTATAGGGAAATTTGAATGATTAATGATTTATCATAAAGTGTTGACTTCAAATACTACTTTAAGGAAGGTAAACATCTTGAAGTAGAATGGTGGTTCCAAACTGCTTCCAAAGAAGGCAATTTAGTTTAGAATATTTTCGCCTGCAATTTAGTCTATGACAATAACAGAAGTAACCATGTTAGTCTTGTCCTTTTCAGAACTCATGATGCTAAATATTTTGGAACAAAGGATTGAGTCATTACTATCAACAAAGTAAACCACTTTCTCCATTTGCTACAGAATATACTACTACCAATCAGAACTCTGCAACAGTTACACCTGTGCTCATATAATCATACTCCCGCAAACTGACAGGGACTTCAGAACTAATCTAACCTTCAGGTGGATGCCTTCTATATCAGAGACTATGACCATGTTAACAAACATTTATTTAACCCTGGAACAGAAAAAGAACATGGGGCAAAATCTAAGGAAATCCGAATAAAGTACAGACTTGAGTTAATAACAATGTATCAACATTGGTCCATTAATTGTAACAAATGTACTATATAATGTGAGATGTTACTAATAAAGCAGATAAATGGGAATTCTGTGTACTATTTTCACCATTTTCCTATAAATCCAAAAGTTTTTAAATAAAATTTATTCTTAAAAACCCATTTAAAACATGGCAACATAATCTACAGATTGCAATAAACCTGCTAAACTCCTCTCAGAATGGAATCCAAATGAACTTTAAAAGTTGCCATACACCCACACATGCATACATATACACGCACACATAAACTCTTCATTTAAAGGAGTCAGACGCACAGGCATGTGGGGGAAGCATTCTATCTACACTGATGTGGGTTTTGCTCCTGGCTCTGAAATTATGAACAAGACTCAGACTTCCTTTTTTATTCCAACTAATCTAAACTTTTTTTAGTATACACTATAAGTACTTAATGAATCATTAAAAAGCAATCCCCTAGTTATGTTTATACAGTAAAATAAAAGCATACAAACTCCAAGTCAAATCAATTCTCCACTAAATCAAATTTCTGCAGTTTAAATCACCGAGTCTTTCCTTTCACTTCAGGGAGGAATAAAGGGAAAAACAGGCTGTGCCTTACGGCCAGCAGGGAAAACAAGCAGCCCTAATATTGGATGAGAGCATGTGGAAGGGCCTCTGGGCAAGAAGGCAGGAGACTTAGCCTCTGGTTTCAATTCTGCCACTGATCTGCTCTGCAGTCTTTGAACATTTTCCTGAACATCTTATCACTTCTTGGCTATGCCAGATATCCTAGTTAAATCTTTTATCCTATCTGTTCTATAAAACCTTTAGAGTGTCTAAAAAGAAAAATACTATCCTACCACTGAATGAATGTTTATACCTACTGAGGAATGGGGGGTGGGGAGGGAACTTTCAACTGTGGTTCTAGAAAGTTTGTATCTAAATGCAACTTGAAATTTGGTTCTTCTATAGCATGAGTTGGCAATTTTTTTCTTAGAGAGCTAGATATTTCTGGCTTTGTAGACCATATGGTCTCTGTCAAACTGACTCTGTTGTTATAGTGCAAAAGCAGCCATTGACAACATGTGAATAGATCTATCTGCATTCCAATAAAACTTTATTTACAAAAACACACAGTTTTTGAGCTACCCTGGCTGGGTAGCTCAGTTGGTCACAGCATCATTCTGATATGTTAAGGTTGCAGGTTCAATCCCCAGTCAAGGCACATACAGGAGTCAACCAGTAAATACACAGATGGCTGTAGCAACAAAAGTCAAGATCTCTCAATGTCTCTCTTTTTGTCTCTCTCAAATCAATCAATAAATTTTAAAAAATAACACAGACGTCCCAACTATAATTTGCCAATCCCTGTTCCATAATATCAGGGGGGAAAAAATCAACTGGCAAGATCAATTTGGTAAAACCACATCATGAGTTCATACTGAAATAAACTGTTTTGTTTGCAGGAAGGAAATGCTTACAAATCATGATCTTCACATACCTGAGAATGTTCAAGTTTCCCCTGCGTGAACAGGCCACATCACCAATACCTAAGACAGAGCAGGAAAACACTCTCCCTTACATGGTTGTTATGACATAGAGGGGATATGTTAATCTATGGAGGCAAAATTTACAAGGTGACCTGCAAAAGTAAAACACCAGGTTTGAGCAATTTTTAGCAATACAGAAATCCAAACCTCATTAACATTAGTATCACTTCCATATATTAAGGTAAATTAATTCAGATAAATGTCAAGGTCATTGGCTTTCCTGGGAGAGCTGTTCTTTCTCCATGCAACCCAGATCCTTGGTTATCCATAACCTGTTAAATTTCCAAAAGGCCAGAGTAACTAACTGTTTGAGCTAACAGAAGGTCTGACTGATTCTGGAATGAGACAGGGGTTGCTCATCTGCACATAGTCTAATCAGGCCAAGATCAGACCTATCATCCTTTAGCATCTACCCTAATAAAAATGCTCCATTCTGTGGTAGTCACCTAGCTAAATTCAGCACCATGGTAGCTACCAGGTGTTCAGTAGCAGGCTGGAGCAAAGAACTGTCCCACAAGGATCAAGCAAGTGCCTTTTTAAAAGCAAATCTTAAAAAGTTCCTCTACATGGCTTTGCAAAGTAAGCAAAAACCATGCCAAATAGTAAAAAAGGCACTTACTTGACTCCCACAGGCCAGCTCCACACTCTAGCAGCTAAGATGTCACTAGCACGGTACATGGAGAGAGGTAGAAATGGCATCTTGCCAACCACTGCAGGAATGGAAGGAAAAGACCTAAAGGAACAGAAAAAAGTAAAGTCAATGTAAAAGGAAAAGGCCCTCTTGAGCCTGGTGACATGGGAATCTCAGCATATAATGCCAGAAAAAGAAAAGTGAAAAGATATTTAAGTCAAATTTTAGCTGCCAGTTTGACGGCTACAGTGACCCCGAGGGCAAAAGGGCACTTTTAAAGGAAGGTGCATTATAACCTAGAATAAATCCAGATTGCTTATGAGAAACTGATATGTGCAGTTTGTCACAAAAAGAGAACTGAATCTTTGATAACCACATAGTAAGCTCATACAGATGTAAAAATAGAGAATTTAAAGCAACAATTCATAAACCAATATTTTTAAAAATAGTAAGGAAGGGAAATTTTTTCACCCCATCTCTATGCTTCCAGCATTCAAAAAACAAACAGAACCATAAAAAACAATAAAGAAGTAAGAAATGTTTTTATAAACTTAATGGGACCCTGGCAATAGAAGACAGAGTATCCAGGTTCACTCAGGAACTTTCAGTAGTTTCAGAAGCAAGTTTACAAAACTTAGAAATCTTGGTGCACACACACACAAAATATCTCATTTATTTGCCTAGCCACACAACTCTCTGGTTTAGCAGTTGTGTTGCAAAATGTTTGACTGAGCTCTGGCCAGTGTGGCTCAGTTGGCTGGAGTGTCGTCATACACCGAAAGGTTGTGAGTTCAATTCTGGGTCAGGACACATACCTAGGCTGCGTGTTCGATCCCCTATCGGGGCTTACAGGAGGCAACTGACTGATGTTTTCTTCTCTCTCTCTCTCTCCCCCCACACACCCAAAGTCAATAAACATATATTTTTAAAACACTTGTGACTCAGTAAACTGAATCAGAGATCATTCAAAAAAGAACAATGATAACTTTTTTAAAAGCCTATCTTCACAAAGTACTACCTCCTCTCCCCATACTTACATTTTTTTCATGGGTAAAAACAATTTGTGAACAAAAAAATATATTTGTGTGATTTGCATGAAAAACACCAACAGTGAAAAAACAGTATCATTCTCAGTTAGCAATATCCACTCTCCTCTTCTATCTAATCATACCTACCAAAAAAGAAATCTCTTCTTGTAATTGCTGGTACATTCAGCATCCTTTCCTTCAGAACCACAATGGAAGAAACAGGCAGTTGAAATTAATCATCCTTGACATACAAGAATTCATCCAATAATTTAAGTTTGTATTCTTAATCAGTTTTAGCTTAAAGACTATTATTGCACTGTCCCATAATTCGGCTATGCTTAAAGTTTGGTCATATTTTTAAGATAAGCTGGTGGTTCAAACTGCACAGGCCTCAATTAATTTAATTAGAATGGGATATTCACTGTTAATAGTATATCTGGCCACACTACATCTTGAGTGCCTAACTAACATTTTCTTCTCAATTTTGGCTTGTATTTTCCTTGCCTTGGCAACAGTCCCTGGAAAGCATACCATCTATCAGTGTTTCCCCTTGACGCATCAGCATTTCTGGTTAATGCACTACAGCAAATCATTTGGAGGGACAACCTGAATGAAGCTCTGCACCGTGTATTTTGCAAAATTTTTCAAACCATTATCAAAGATGTTACAAATGAAATTAGCAAGAAATAATATTTACCAGGAATTGCCTTTTTAAAACAACGACTACGGTTATCGCTTCAGTTCGTTGGAGCATCGTCCAGTGCACCAAAAGGGTGTGCGTTTGATCCCTGGTCAGAACCCATGCGTGGGTTGCAGGTTCAGTCCCCAGCAGGAGTGCGTACACGAGGCAATGGGTGGGTGTGTATCTCTCTCGCTCTCTGCCCCCTTCCTCTCTAAAAATAAACATATCCTCAAGTGCAGATTTTTTCTATTAAATAAAAAAATTAAAATAATGACTACAATGTAAGAATATACACTGGTAAATACTATCTATTATTAAATAATTATAAGATTTATTAGTAAGAGAAATATTTACTTCACACCAACTACCTGCCTCAAAAAAAAGTAACTCCCCTCATTCCTAGACCTTGTTTTCCTTGGCTCCACAAAACCAACACACGATTCAAGAAGTCTTTTTACCACTTAAGATACATACCCTTTTACAAAATAAGGGGATAGTCCCAAATTTCAAATTATTCCAAACACAAAGAAAAATAAACAATAAATAAATGCCTACAAGTTTCCATCCACAGCTTGTCTGCACTTGAAACATCTGAGAATTTTAATATAGTAAACCAAGATTTTGCTGCAGCACTCAATCCCTCATGGGCTCTCTGTATTGTAGCAGATGCTGTTCTGCATTTTACAGAAGACATGTTCATCTGTGTAATGAAACTTTACTCTTCTCTGCTTATTCTTGAGACGTACAAAGGGTTTTCCCAAGAATACGATAAATGAGGACATTCCACACCAAAAAAGGAAACTGGCTATTTTTAAAGTCAAAACAACATTCTCAATCTAACTTTAAAAATGATGTAATATATCCCTCTTTCCTACGCCCTCCCCCCAATATTCAGCTAAAAGGACCTCCAGTCAACAGAAGAATTATTAAATATGTGAAATTGGGAACAACACTTCACAAAGGAGTTAAAAATGAAAAACGAGTGAAGACTCAACATTTTTTGAAGTAGTAATCAAAGAGAACAACAGTGTGTAAGGATATGTGCAGCGTACTATCATAAGGTTTAGAACACACTTACAATACTACATAAGGCACATGTATAAACACAGACAGAATAAACACACGCACGGGAATGGTAAACACCAACTTGGAGACGATATTACTTCTAAGAGAGAGAACCGGAAATAGGAAGCATACATGGGGCAGCAATTACAGTTGTAGTTTTAATTTCTCAAGTGAAACAAAATACATTATTCTACTTGTTTTTATAGACATAACAAATTTGATAATCTAAAAAGAAAAGACTTTTTCCCTCAAATGTTGCCTAAACACAATGTAATTTCCTTATGAAGGGCCACCTCATCCCACAGCCCTTCCACCCACCCCCAGACCCCTGCCACCTCCCGCTGCCAAAAAAAACCCTGTTGATGGAAAAGCCTTTCCAATGTAAGCTTCTTTGAGAGCCTGCTCTCCAGGAGTTTTCTGTCTTCTCTTCCACTAGTGCTGCCACTTTCTGACACTGGCTTTGATGGGACCTCCAGATCCATAACTCAGGGACCCAGCTTGTCTCTACTTCTAATCTTACCAAGAACACTCATTTTAGACATGAAATCTATCACAGTTGTCTTTCATTTCCCTCCTTTCACTGCTAAAAGCTCTAGCAATCATTAAAAAGAAATCATTATATATTTAAAGCTCACCTGACTTTGTGGCACTTGGCCAAGTTATGAACTTGATTTCATTCTGACTCAAATGCCAATGCAGAATGAGATAGTAAAATTAAAGAAAGTACTTACTAGAGTTCAATTTTTCATCTAATAAATAAATACTCCAAAATTCTGCAATATGTCGTACTGTAATTCTGTTTTCCCAGTTCAACTGTGCTTAGACAACATTTTGCTTTGAAGCCTAAGTCAAAGCTGGAAATGGAAAAAAAAAATCATTTTCTTTGGGGCTAAAACAAAAACAAAGTAAAGAAACAAATCCCAACTACTAACGTGCATACAAATAAGACATTCACACAGAGCATATAGATCCCCTCAAAAATAAAAATAAAACCACTACCACCTCTTCCTGATCAGAAAACTCATTTAGCCTGTCTATTCAGTACTTCTATCACCAGCACTCAAAGATCAGGGAACGAGGGGCAGAAAAGAGAAACTGACAGAGACAGACATAAGCTGCTCTTCTTCTGTTTACAAAAGAAATACATTTACATCAAAAGCAAATCAAAAACTTTCAATCTTCTCAGTAGCAGTAGGTTTCTACTACTTCTATTCCAATCTATCTATAAATATTTCTTTAAAGTATTCTGACATCTATACTCTGTTTTAAAATGAAAAAATAGGTTTTTATCACACTTGGCCACTTGCCACAGCCCTGCTTCATGGCAGCTAGCAGAATTCTGGCAGTGCAAGATACAGGATATGGGGGGAGGCGATGGAAATACAAAACATTAGTTCCAAAATAAACACCTCCAAAAATCTGTCATCTTTGGAAAAATATATGTATATGTAGGGACCCGAGAGTTGGCAGCATCTCTTTCAAATCGTTCCTTTCTCTCTTCTGCAGTGCCCAGCCTTTCACCCTTCCCTCTTTCCCCTACTCACTCCAAATACTTGCCTGGTAAATGCATTACGTCAATTTCTTCAATTACTTATAACACAATAGCACTACAGTCTTTTTCATTACTATTTTAATTTAGCATTTTATGTAGTCCTGCTTGTCTCAGCACAATCTGTGAACTCTTCAAATTATTGGCTGCCACCTGAATCAAAAAAAAGGTAATTCCTTCTTCATATTTTTGTGATTCCCAACACTGTAGGATCTAGGCACAAAGAACAAGATGAGCTACGGCTGCATTACCCACAGGGTTAAAGGATTTACACAATGGTCTCTAGGACTTTTTAACTCACTCCCATTTATCCAACATTGACAATATCTATGTTCTTGCCACTATTATGCTCAGTTCACAGAGTTTGGGAGAATAGACTATTATGGGCAACTAATTACTTATTAAGGTTTTCACCCTGAGGCTAGCAGGCAACAACTCGGAATTAACAAGTTACTACAGCAGGCCCCTCTCACCTCAACATTCCAACATTAACTGCTTTTTTCTTTCTCCCATCACTCCAACTCTGGAGTCTCCAACACATCTTCACCTCTCCCCCCACTCACTCGGCAGTTTGGATTGGAACAAGAAGAAGGAAGAGAAAAATGGGACTAAAAGCATAATGACCTGTTTTAAGAATGCAGGATAAACTAACTGTTCATCAAGACGTGAGAAGTAACTACGTAAGCTTGCTGAAAAGGAACTAGAAGGCAATCTTTCTTCACTTCAAGCCCTTGAACCTTGTGAGAATAAGCAAATACATTACACTTGAGTTTATGATTTTTTATACAAGCCACCCAATAAATTAACATAAAAATTACTTATAATGTATTATGTAAAACTGATATATGTCTTAGGATTAAAGAAGCCCTTTAGGCTCACCTTATCAGGCATCCTTATTTATCAAAACCAAAAAGGTTACATCACTTGCTCAAGGTCAAATAGCAAGTTAATGGACTAGAAAGGAAGAGAACCCTAAGTCTAACTCTTTTACCACTTGGCACTTAATCCTCTTCAATTACTTTATTTTAGTGATTGGAAAACATACACACACCTTTTACGACATCTATCTCTTCATTTAACTATCTCACAAAACTAAAAAAATTCTGTGATAGTACTGCAATCCTTTGCTCCCTTCAGACTTCAAAAGGCTCACCAACTACATTGCAAATACAATCTCCTCTGGTAAAACAGATATTATAATATCTCTTAAAATTGTCATGCTTATCAAATAAACAGATACTTATCTTCATATTATAATACCTGGAAGACCAAAGAATACGAGCTTTCTAAATAAAGCCATCCAGTACCAGTAAACTACTTAGTCAATTAAAATGCTAGCGAATCACCCAAATACCTTGTTCACGAGTACATAATTTTATTTGTATCCCTCTCTTAGAAACTGGTGTAGCAGAAGCAGTGTAAATCTCACATCCGTATTTCTAATGTGGAAAGAAAAATTGCTAAAATTTTACTGAGAAAAGATTTCATCCTTAAGGAATGGCTAGATTGGTTGGTTGGTTGTTTTTAAGGTAAGACCATCATACGTACAATGTTTAATATTCCTTAACGGGCATCAAATATTACAAAAATGGAAAGCTAAAGAGAACAAAGTCAAAGAAAATTACTCAAAAGTATTTCTCTAATTAATGAACGTAATGTTAAGAGTTTCTGCTTTGGAAGAGTATAGCAGAACACACGCAACAAAGATTTGTTGAGTGCTCCTTATGCTATGTGATCTTTTTCACACTGCTGTGCAAATTTTTCAGATTCTAATGGTAGGGGGCGGGAATGTGAGGATAAGATGGACATCTAATTTGACCTATAAATTTAAAAATCACTTAAAATATATAAACCAGGTCAGCACATTTTTTATGCAAAAGTAGAGGCAAAGAAGACAACAAAGCAGTATATTTAACATGACTATAAAAAGAAACAAAGTTTCAGTGCCTGAGAAACAGTCTCAGGTGCCTTCAATTAAATTGTCTCTCTACCTGGTACTAGCTGATATTCAATCACCAAGTTCCACCAATTCTACTTCCTAAGTCTCCCTTCTCTCTATTCCCTTTGTATATCCCCAATGCTCCTGTCCTAGTTCAAGCATCTTGTACCTGGTCCATTAAGATGCCCCTTACTGGTCTCTCTCCCGTTCTGGTCCCCTCCTCTCCAATTCAGTCTTCCTGCTGCCGCGGCTAGTGTGACCCACCTAACAGCACAAACCTGATCACGTAACTCCCTACTTGAAACTCTTCACACTCACCTATTGACTAATAAGATTTTTCTAAACTGCAGCTTAAGTTGTAAACTCAATTTAAGAGGGTCCCGACCAGTATTCTTTAACAATACAGAATAGGAACTGTGTACGACTCATACATAAAAATATTGTTCCATAAAATTTTCCTTAGTTTTATGCACACATGCTGGGTCATGACATAAAATGCATTTCTACTGCTGGTTGGGTTGAGTTTTAAAACAACAACAACAAAACACTGACCTACATAATAAAATTCCAGCTCCTTCACAAGTCCTTTCCCAGTCTAACCTCTCACAGTGGTGACAAGACAGGCTCTGGAGCCAGACTGCTTGGGTTTATACGCAAGGTATGCCACGCACTAGCTGTGTGACCTGGGCAAGTCGTTCACTAGCTGCGTGTCACTGACCAGCTGTGATCCTGGGCAAATCGCTTGACCAGTCTGAGGCAACTCAGTTTCACTATCTATAAAACAAAGACAACAGTACCTACTCATAGGGTATCTGAAAAATTAAGTGAAATTTTCTATGTAAAGTGCTTAGCACATGGTGCACTTGATAAATATTAATTACTACTGATAGCACTACTACTATCCATCTGATCTCTAGCCATTCCTGCCCATTGTCCAATTGTTACGAACTACTGGCTTACTTCCTCACACTGTCATGTCAGATCTTGGTACTGCCTGGGATGTGCCCCACACCTCTCCAGTCCCCCACACATTGTATCTCCTCATATTTTAGCGTAAGGAAGGCCTCCCCTGTGAAATCTTCCCCAATTCTCTCAGGTAGGTCTAAGTGCTCCCACTAAATCACCGTAAGGGGGAAAAAAAGACACAGCTAGTTACAGTCTTTTTTGTCAAGGTCTCTTGGCCAGATGACCACTTCAGAGGCATCTCTTTTTCCCAATGCAACAGCATGTCACAAAGAGTAGGAGTTTTGACAGATACTTTCTGAATGACTCTAGGTTCTTAACATTTCCAGGTCCTGGTTTTCTCTTCTGTACAATGGGGGTGGCATTTTGCCTGAAGGGTTGTTGTGTAGTACACTACACAACGTTTCAAAGTGTCTGCCATAGAAGCAATGCTCACTAATTATCAGGTCTACTAAGAGGGCCTTTTTAGAACCCTAAACTAAATTACAAAGATCCCTAAGAAGCACACCTTAGACCCTTAGCAGCTAATACCTGGAGGGGAAGGTGGAAAAACAGACTTAAGAAAAGTAGTTAGTAGGAAGGATGGTGAGATCTCTTGGAAGAAAACTGCAGTAGATTCTTGAGAAGGAAACACGGAGAAAGGAGAGCAGATGAAAGGGAAGGAGCACTCACACTGACACCAGCGTGGTGCAGCTTTAACTCTAGCCAGAACGAGACTTAAGTATCAGCTCCAAAGTATGTGTCCTGTCCATCTTTGCGTCCCTAGCATTAAAACAGTTTATGACATTTAAGAAGTGAACCTATCTCATCCTCAATTTCCTCAGCTATAAAACTAGGATAATACTATCTCACAGGCTTATAGTGAGAGTTAAATGAGGTAACACAATGCCCTCAGACCTTAGATGCTTTCTTCTATATCTACACCGCTGACTATACAGGTCACATAGTTCAAGCTAACCTGTTTTCTTTCCCGTTATTTGACCAATTAACAGTCACATTAACTTTCTCAAGTTTAAAGCAGACAATAATGCTCTTAAACATCCTGTAACACCACTTACTATCAATAAATAGGAAATCCAATGTAGGCCTGTCTTAGAAGGCAAAAAAGAAGAAAGAATCGTGTAACCTGTCAGCGTACAGTTTAAGACTGTACGCGTGAGACTGTCCTCTGAATAGCCTTTTTCACCTGCTGCGCTCCTCAGCAATCTTCTGGGGATTATTACAAGTGGTCCGCAAACAATACAGTGAACAATAAATATTAAGAAAAGAATATTTAAAAACTGAAAATTTTAGTAACAAAGAATAAAGGGTAAACACCACTTTTCTGGATAAATATTACTAATGCCCTTAAAGAACCTTTGGAAAATGCTCTTACGTTTAAGAGAAATTTCAAAATGCAATGTCATGTTACTCAATTATTCCAAAACGGCATTAGAAAAAGTTCACTTCTCACATGGTATTAGACCCAGCTGGTGATATAATCCACCAAGTTATATTTTTATCACTAGAAAAGATTCAAGCCTGTATACAGTTTATGGGTCAAAAACTCACTGAACTTACTAATTTTACTTGGCTGGAAGTCAACTTTAATTTTACACAGGTTGTCTCACTGTAAGTACTGAACAAAGTACAGTGAAGCAAACAAATGGACTGTTTCTCTCTTGCATTCAACCCGCAGAGGACGGGTTTTTAACAGCTGTCATCAAGCTTGATCTAAATCAGGGAGCAACTCGAGACTGAGTTTGAGTTTAGGAACTTAATTGAAAGAATCTGACCCCAATTCACTTTTAAAAACCTGTTTCAGCTTAACATTTTTAAAAAATGTAACAGAGAATTATATAATTGAACTGATGGGAAAACCAGCAGACATTATGAGACATTTTCAGCTTCAGAGTAACTTGCTGGGCTACTACGGGAAAAGCCAATCCACCGCTCTGGCACTCTTGTTTCTGTAATATGAAGTCTTTCTGAGCTCTAACCATCAGGATTCTTTTAAGTACATGTCTTCCATTGTAACATCTTAGTTTTCCTAATAATATGCTATTTCAATAATTCTAATCTATCCATGAGCCATGCTATGGTATTACTCAGTTGAAGAATGGAGGGGCTCTGGCCGGGCAGCTCAGTTGGTTAGGGCATCATCCCAATATGCCAAGGTTGTGAGTTCAACCCCTGGCCAGGACACATACAAGAAGCAACCAATGAATGCATAAATAAGTGGAACAACAAAATCGATGTTTCTCTCTCGCGCTCTCAAATCAATAAAATTAAAAAATTAAAAATAAAAGAATAGCGGATTCCCTTATACAGAGTGGCTATCTCGAGATCTTAAAAGGTAATCTTGCCCTTATTCACAGGAAAACAAATAGTAATTTTTAAGAAAACCCACAGCGTTGCAAAGCTAGAACATAAAAAGAAACGGAAGCACCATCTCAGCAGTCATTCAGGCAATGGTATCAATGAAGTGCTGTTTCAGAAGCTCATGCCCACTCCCTGATTTCAGCTTCACATGTGAGGCAGCGCCAAAACCAAAATGATTCAACATTCAATTTTTTGCTTTTAACACACCATTTTTGATGCTGCATTTTCTATTTAGATTTCCTTTTGGAATAGAGTTCCATAAAGCATATAGAGTCCCCCAGGAAAGAAAAGTTCAAATAATCAAATTTTGATGAACAAATCCAAATTTACTGATTTAAATATTTTATGGGGTTCAAACTAAGCAAGATATTGAGATAAACAAAATAATGGTTGCTTCCTAAAAAACATGTCTGCTCTAAATATTTATCTAAAACCTCAAAATTTAATATTGTATTAGATTAGACAACAATAAATCTAGAATCTAATTCGAACATATAGTTCCAATAATCTGGCTATTTATCATACTTTTGCTGGCTTTGGACAGAAAGGTAGTACCACTGTAGAGCTAATCCAATGGCACCTACCCTCTCCATCAACCTATCATAAAGAAGTGCAATATACAACCAAAGTCAACTCTGGCAGTATCAAACTTAAAGCAATTACCCAAATGTGACTACCTAAGCAACAGACCATTAAGTCAAAATGGTGGGGAAGGGTGGAAGGGCAGCGCCTCTTCACTGGCAAGCAGACAAAAGGGCACATATTCACGTACTGCTTCTCTGAGTGGCACCTATATACCCGGCGCTGTTTTGGAGTTGATGAGAGACAGAAAGGTAACAAGATACACAATCTTTGCCTTATCTTCCCAGTAAGATAAGGTAACACAAATGAACATTTAGAGAACAAGACAAGTCAGTGTCAATCTGTGTCCTGAAAATAATAAATCCTATCATAATTCAGAGTGCAAAAATAAAACAATAATAAGGGACTAAAAGCCAGGAAATACACAAATCATGATTCGGAGTAGGACTTCTCCTTGAATCCACTTCTGTTTAAAAGAAGTTTAATCCCAGGTGTCATTAATCACAAATGTAACCTAACAAGTCACTTTCCTCAGTTCCCATTAGTTCCATCTCCTTATGTGTAAAGTGAGGATGTGAGATTCAAAGAGGAGTCAAAGTTCACAGTCTCTAAACTGAAAAGGACCTTAGAGGTTAGAGCAGTGATTAAAACTGAAATTCAGCTACAAGAACTGCATAAACATTTAGTATGGATATATGCCTTAAGTGCAGTAGTGAATCTGGCAAAGTAAGGCCAGGCCAGACCATGAGGTAATCTCTGTTAAAACTTTCAGGTTAAACTGACATGATATCTCTGCCAAAGAACTACAATGTTAAAGAACAAAGGGACAGCCACATACCATAACAGTACAATGACGGACGTAAGAAAACTTGAGATTTAGTAATTCGGCATAGCCGTTGACCGCTAGGAAATACCAACAGTCAGGCTGTCGTAAGCAGAGATGAAACAACTCGATTTAGCAAAGGAATTACACAGCTCGCAATGAAATGCAGTTCCCCTTAAAGAATCATCCTTGAAAATAGCAGCCACCTTCACTAACCACACAAAAAGTCATGCAACAAACATTTTACATCAGTCTTAGTTACAGTTGCAAGCTGGGGAGCTTCACACAAGAAAGAAGTATAGGCTCTTCACAAAGGAAAGGAAAAATTACTAGATGGCGCTAAAAATATTGAGTAAACCCCTGCACTTTTACTCCTACTTACTCAGTTGAATAATGATTTAATGAGGGGTGGGAAGTTACGTTTTATAATTTTGCGACTACATTTACCAATTAGCTGAACTGTATTGCTTAGAACTCATTCTCCAAACTGGGGACAGGGGACAGATAGATTTCAAAAAACATGCCTCTCAAGCAAAATTAACCAGAACCAGAATGCCGCCTCTCCCCCGCCCCCCCGGCCCCTCCTCTCTAGTTTACCATCACCACGACAGCAGAGCAAAAGCAGCACATGCTGGACTTGTGATCCAGTTCAACACAGAGTGCCATCTGCTGCACAAACACAGGATGTCTCTCCTATGCAAGATTCAACCTTAGGGTTTCTCAGGGACTTTCATAAGGGCAAGTTGTTTGTTCCCATATTTGCCGAAGACATGGGCCTCAAACCAACATCTACATATAGAAGAACTCCCATTTGTGGGGTTTTGAAATACCAATACTTTCCTAACAAACAATAGTTAATTTATGATGGAGAGAGACATGTGAAGGAGCAGTTGCACTTTAAAATAACAAGAACACAATAAGGGGGTCAAAATATCTGGAGTGGGTGGGGAGTACTAAAACGGCTGCATATTAGCTGCGTAATTCTGACCAAGTCTCTCCCATTCTGGGCCTCAATTTCAGGCATAAAATGTCAAGAATTAAACAAATCTCTAAGAGATACCTTTCAAATTGAGTCTTGTGAGGAATCACAGAATAACAGATGGAGAGCTCTATATAGGACGGCTTCAGAGCAATCACAGAAAAAGGAAAACACTTTCATATTTTAAATAATCAGTTGTAAGATTTTGAAAAAATCGAAGTTCATTTACAAGTCACCATTCCCATAACATGTCTACCCTTCAGAAATAAAACTTCCCTTGAATTGTGCTTTCAGTTACAAATTCAGTGCACTGCTTTTTCCCACCCCAGAATAGCACAGAACACTTTCATGAAGTACCCACACAAGGATTACACTCACAGCCTGACAGATTCGCACAGTGGAAAATACACAAGGCACAAAATTTTAAAATGCTGCAGGAGTACCACACCCCAGTAGTCTTAAAAACAAACTGTAAAGTCAGAAGACGCACTATCAGAATACAGAGATAAAGACTTTTCTCTGTATTTAGAGAAAACACGGGAAGTCTTTACATTGTTGGAGGGAGAGGGAAATACAACCCAGCTTTTGGGTGCCCTTGTGTTTCTAAGAGAACAAAACACATAACTGGAGGCTATGAAACATGCAAATCTAAACTGAACTGTGAAGAAGTAGGCTCTCACCCAAAAGCTTCAGCAAAGCAGTATGTCAGCATGCCAAATACGAAGAAGCACAGTCTTGTCACAAGAAGAAGAACAGGGTCCACACCTATGACTATAATAACAACACCGCCTTGCACTCGCAGAGCGTCAGCTCTTCTCAAAGCCCTTCCAGACACAGCCGCGTGCCATCACGGCTCCCGGGGCACGCTCCCCGAAAACCTCCAGCTCGGCGTCCCCGCGACGGCGCCGTCACCAGGGAGAGACGGCGGGCGCGAGCGCGGAGGGCAGGGGGCGCTGGTTTCTGCCCCAGGCCGCCCGCAGCGACTCCCCGTCACCACGCGCCAGAACTTGGCTCCGGGAGCCGAGACCCGCACTCCCTCCACCGCGGAGCTGGCCGGAGACCAGCACATGCGGGTCCAGAAAGTCCAAGAGAAGAGAGCCTGCCGACTGGTTAGGTCTAGAACTCCATTTCAAGTTGATGGCTTGCAACTGAAAAAAATCGCAGACAGACAGACAGACACACACACCCCAAGGTTGTTCGAACAGAAACTCCCGATCACTGCCAGCCAATGAAAGCCAGCAGTAACTGGCTAAGAAAACCACCAAACCCCTGACTCTGCGAGCAACTTACATACCCACTCCCCCTCTGCCTGCCGCCCGCCCGTCCCCGGGCACGCGCGAGCAAGTTCACGAGCCGGCCTCCACGGCACCGCCGGGACCTTTAAGGACCTGAGGGAATGCACTGCCTCCCGAAGCAATGCAGCATCCATCGCGAAGGAGCTGGTCCCCGCGCCCACGCCCGCAGGCAGTCGCAGAGGGCATAAAGTTTGATTTTCCGCCGTGCCCAGTCCCACGGGGCCGGGGCAGGACGAGGGAGAGACCCCGCTGGGCGCCCGGGCTGCTCGCCGGGGACAGTTCCCAAAAGCGTGGCACGGCCACTCCTGTGACACACGCACACGGCAGCCGCGGCAACTCAGGACGCCCCGAGCCGCCCAGAGGCGGCGGCAAGGGGGACAACGTGCACGGGGCTCAGCTCGGGAGCCGCGGGGCAGAGCGGCCGAGGAGGAGGGAGGGACCGCGGCGGAGGCGGGTCAGCGAGAGGTTCAAGTCCTGTGCCTTCCCCGCCCCGGTGTCCCCGGTCCTGCGGGAACATCCCCGCCGTCGCCCCTCCTCCTCCTCCTCTCCGCTCCCTCCGCTCTCCCTCCCTTCCTGGTCGCCGCCGCAGGCGCCTGAAGGGCACGGTGGCCCCTCCGTGTCCGGCAACCTCGGGAGCGGCCGCGAGTTGAGGTAACTAGCCCGCTGCCCCGGCGGCCTGCCCGCCGGCGGCTCCCACACGCCAGCGCCGCCCCGCCCTCCCCGGAGCCGCCGGGCGCGCTCACTCACCGTCCGGTGGTGCTGCTGCTGCCGGTGGCGGCTGACGCCCAGCCCGGGGAAGCAGCCGGCAGTCAGCGCTCCGCAACCGCCGGTGCCCACGGCGCCGCCCCGGGAGGAGAGGAGCAGCAAGAGCGATCTACCTGCGGCGGCCGCCATCTCTCAACTGGAAACGGCGCCGACCCAGGCAGCGCAGCGGACGGCCGGGGCGGAGCTGAAGCCCGCCATTCACCGGAGCCGGGCCAACTGCAGCCCTGGGCTGAGTTTATGAGGCGGGGCTTCCTGCAAGGCCCAATAGACAGGCGGGACAACCACAGTTGAGGCTGCCAGTCACCTCCAGAGTTACCTATTGTGGGACCTAGTCAATTACGGGCAAATTCTAGGGAACTGGTAATTGGCACCCGAGCCCCCTATAATAGCAGCAATAGAGATGGCATATTCGATTCGACTAATCTGCATCAAGGATGGAGCTATGACAAGGGTATCCAGGGAAATAGATATTTGTGCAAAGCTTTGTACTCCGTGAGTGTTCTAAGTTGGCAAAATAGGCACCGAATTAATAATCATTAACTAGGTATGCTTGGAACTCTCAACGACATGCCAGAATTATTATTCGTCAATGATGGCATTTGGATATGCTGAAATTAACCCTACATCGTAGGGTAATCTAATGACTATGCTACTTACTAGTAACATAGTAAGTAGCATAGTATAGGAGGGGTAGAACGATCACGATATCAAAGTCCCAGAATGAGTACGTGCCATTGGAGTGAATTAACAGACCTGTGTACATTTCAAGTACTCAACTCATTTACAGCACCTTGATACTGATATTCCTGCACTCTCCAGAAGCAATACTCTCTATTTTCTTACCATCTTTGACCTTGTGTGCGCTCATTAAACTATAGAAACAGAGCGTGTTGGGTAATGTAATAAAAATCATATAAAACTTATTTTAATGAATTTTCATAGATTAGCTAAACTAGGCATTAGAAAACACTTTGGAATAACTCTTGATCACTTTCTCTTGAAAAATCCTTTTTTCCACAAGAAATAAGCTCATACTGAGAGCTCATTAAAGACTGAAAGATTTGGGGTTCCTGAGTCCCCTTAACAGAGCATTTTTCTTTACTGTCTGTTTACTATTATGAACTGGTTAATTCTCACGACTCCTTTTAAAATATGGGGCAGGAAAATAGGTAATCAAATAAAAGTGTTATTCTAAATTTTGGAAAGCATATTTGAAGTGTAGCCTTAGGTGATAAAGAAAAAAACACACAAAGACAAGTTATTGTATCAACTTGTTCTAATAATATTCTTTAAAGCTTGACTGAAATGGTACTTTTTTTTGACCAAGAGTAGATAAATAATGAAGTGGAGCTTTAGGTTAACTTAATCCTTTCAGCCCACTCCAGAACAGTGTGTTTGGCTTCTCCAGGGCATACTGTCACGCCACGCACCCAAAAGGCATTTATTGCGCAACAGTGGAACCTGACAGTTCAGGAATGAGATAAGCCCCTCCCCCATGTAACAGCTGCACACATTAATCCCCTTAGTTGGAAATCTGTGACGTTCCTGAAACAACTTCCCTTCATTTTCTATATTTATCCCATCTGCATTTTATGTGCGTACCCACGCATGCTGTGCCAGTGCCATTTCCCCCTCTCTTGTCCCTTCACAGTTCTTACTTGGATTACCATGGATTTTAGTTTTGTTTTTATTTTCTATGCCTTCCTCAAATATGGCTATAAATCAGGATTGTGCCCTCTATCTCTATTTTACACTTTGAGAAGTTCTATTGGAATTGCCTTTCCTCTATTTTTCCAAATATAAAAATTAGATGTGTATCCAGCAGTACTGAGATTTAGTTCTGAGATGTGTAACCAGCAGTACTGACGTTTGCAAAAGAACCACAATAAATAGGTTTTTTTAAAGTACATAAACCTGAAACTGGAGGAATTACCAAAACTTTCTTCTTACCTCTTTACCAAAATGTTTCATCTTTTATCTACAAAAATGAAACTACGGATGCACCACAGATAGAGAGAGGCTGTGAATTTGAGGATCCATTGACTAAACTGACTTCTAATATAAACGAATGTCAATTGTTTCAGGGCTAGAAACTAATATAAACGAATGTCAATTATCTCTTCACAGAGATCTTTTCCATAGCTACATCACATCAGCTAGTTGGCCAGGCCCCAGGAGAAAGTGTACATAGCTCAACAGGAAGTCATCCTCTTGCCTTTGTCAAAAGTACATATGCAGGGAAATTATATATGAAAGGAAAGGGAATTAATATTTATCAACTACCTGCCATGTCAGACCACTGATCACTAAACACATTAAGTGTATAAGGAATTGTAAGGTAATCAGGAAAAAAAAAACTTGAAAATATCATAACTTTTAAAAGTAAAATGTTGGAAAAAACTTAAATATCTTCCAATAGGAAACTGGTTAAATTAGAGAACAACCCTGTACCAGAACATATGCAACCATTAAAAATGAATTGTCAAATATTGTAATAACTATATATAGTGTCAGATGGGCACTACACTTATCAGGCTGGTCACTTCACAAGTTATATGAATGTCTAATCACTGTGTTGTACACCTGAAACTAATATAATGTTGTATGTCAACTGTAATTGAAAAATAAAAATCTAAAGTAAAAAAGAATTATCCCACCTATACTTTTTTTAAAAGTAATAATACAGCATAGATGATCCTTTTAAAATTTTTACATATACATATATAATTTAAATAGGTAGATAGCGACCTCTGGAACAATAAACAAGAAAACATTAACTGGGGAGTTTTAAGGGATAGCTACCTTTTTGAATGGTTTAACTTTTCCCCACCTGCATGTTACTTTTATAATTATAAAAACACAGTCACTGAAACCTACATGGCTGCAGAATTGTTTTCTGTGCCTATCCTTAAAACAGGTTGATCTTTTTTTCAGCTAAAACTAATCAGAACAGATTTCCTGGAGCCTGAAATCCTAACTAGGTTTCCTGCTAAAATATACACTGAACTCAGTTCCCAAGTATGACTCAACTCAGTGGAGCATTTGCTTAAGCATTCCAGAATAACCAGGGTAGGTGATGCACACACAGTTAGTTCATTAACATGAGCGAGAAAACATGCAAGGGATCTGCTTAGAGGTCTGGGAACTGTGTTTCATGGTACATTGATAATGTGAATTATTACCCAAGTCAGATCGGCAATTCTTAAAGATCAGAGAAAAGTATATGCAGAAGAAAAGCAAGAGCAAAGGGTTTAGCCTTCAAATATTTATAAACCACAGCCTAGGTCTGTTTCCTAGCTATTTGCCTTCACTATTTTTCCAGATGTCATTATTCCTACTTCCGTACACCTACTCACCTATAGGCATCTCCCCAACACTACTACTCACTTTCCCACGACTTCCTACTTTCTGTGATCTTTTACATCCTTTTTCTGTCCATTTCTGTGGATCCTGAATATTTCTAGTAAGTGTAGTTTAGAGGGGCTCAACTACTCTTAAGCATATCTTTTCCAATCTATACCTATATCTAGTCTCACTTCACTAAACATGCGTGCACACTCACATTTTTTCCTTCATTTTGTTTCTCTCCTGAATCATTTACATACTTTATTTTTTTTTATATTTTATTTATTTACTTTTAGAGAGAGGGAGAGGGAGAAAGAGAAGGAGAGAAACATCAATGTGTGGTTGCCTCTCACACGCCCCCTACTGGGGACCAGGCCCACAACCGAGGCATGTGCCCTGACTGGGAATCAAACCAGCGACCCTTTGCTTCGCAGTCTGGGGCTCAACCCACCGAGCCACACCAGCCAGGGCTACATAATTTAAACATATAATTTAGTAGATATATTTACATACTCCCTCTTAACATTTTTTGTGTGGCTGAAGTCTCATACTCTGGCTCCAAAGGATGACTGATTTCATATTCATTTTATAACTCAGCAACCCTGCAATCTAACATTCTTTTAAGTTAGAAATAACCAGTCTGCAAGATTTTTCTGTCAAGTACACAACACCAGGAAAACATTGAGTCGAGAAGGGTAGGGCTTGTTCAAATAGGACTGTCTTCATTCATGGCTCTCAGGATTGGAAAGGTTGGCAGCAAACTTTAATGCTGTCCTTTTTGTATTGGATTTGCTTGTGGCCTCCTATAGCTTTTGCTTTTTACTAGACCTTTGGAGTCAGGAAGTATTTTGTCTCTATCTGAAGTGATTCAAAGGGGCAGGACAATAATTTTGTACTCAAATAAACCACACCTCCTAAGTGAGTAGGAATTCAGCACCCATTCTTAGGGAACCAAACATCATCCATTCCAGAGTACTCAAAAGTGCCAAAAAATCATAAAAACCCTCTCTGACAAGGCTGAATTGTAACAAAGTGTCAAATCAGTAAATGTTTCCCCTCTCTCAGCATGCTCCAGGTATTTATTATACCCTGAGCATGACCTGACCTTCCAACCTCCAACTCTTTGCTCTTACGGTCCCTGTATGCACCTATTCTACTCTCGAAGACCACCTGGGGCTCCTCTGAGACTGAATGTCCAGGTAACATTAAACTCTATAATTTGTTGTTTGACTTTCTTTCATAGTACTTTGGCACTTGATTTGAGCTGATCTGAAAATGAGGTCAGCCACATCCCTCTAGTATCAGCCCTGTTTGATTAGATTAACTTGGCTGGCTGAGCCACAGTCCCCTTCTTCTTTTACCTTCTGTGTGTATTTTCTGTCAAAATTATTTATGTTGCTATTTTTTCTCCCACAGAGCTGTTCCAGGTTACAGTTGTCTATCTGGCAAATTAATTTGAGTTAACTCTTTAGACAATGACAAGCACTTCCTGGATTGCCTCTTTTTGCACAACATTGCCCAAATTTCAGCTCCTCTGGGACTGAACTCAGTGTCACATGATAGATTTATTCTCCATTGTGTTATTATGTATATAATCTTCATCAGTACTTACAAGGAACACATGAAGAGTGGGCTATGCGTTGCACTTGGTGAGAAGCTGAGGGTGGGGCAAATGGTGGGTGTGTGACTGGTCACTGCCAGTTAACAACAGGTGCAAATGCTTCTCTTTAAATTTAGCCATTGCACTTGGCATGTTCCCTCCCAGGCCTCACTTAGAGCAACCCCTACTAATTTGGAAAGGACAAAGGAAAGGGTGAGAGACAGGGTCACATTTATTAAAAGGCGGAGAGGAACAATTTTTTTAATAAACACTAGCCTTAGAAATAAAAACCAGCATGAGTCTTGAAAAGTTATAAGAGTGAAAAGGAAAAAGAAATTATTTAAAAAGGTAATAATCATTAACAAATCTTAATTAGACACTTTAAAAGCCATTCCAGCTGCCAAAACTTTGGAGCAAAATTATCTAAAATTTGGGTGGAGACTCAGAAAATAACACTATTAATTAAGAGTTGGGATAAGAGTAGAGGATAAGACCTGGATGAGTATCATTTACTCATTCAATCAGTCAGTCAAGAAAAAATGTATTAAATATTTATTATGTGCAGGGCAATATACACTAGGAGAAATTTTTCCAAAATTCACGTTTTGTACATAATGTTTTTCTTTTCTAAAATGCTCATTTACCTATCCTAACCTTGGAATTGGATCAATTATTCCCATACTTTGCAGCCCAAAAGAATTACTGAAAAATCCCTTGAATTATCTTGGAGCAACAATATAACATATCTTTAAAACATACTACTAATGTAATGATCATTGCACCCAACAACAGTACTAAGAATGCATAAGAAAAATTGTAGTTTCTTGCTGTCGGTGTGTAATAGGGTATAATTCTATTTAAATAGTTTCAAGCTATTTAATTTCCTAGAGTATAAACAAAATTTCAGTCTCAGAATTATAAGACATTGTGTTCTTTTCTACATGCCTTACTTTGCTAAGGCATGTAGATTGAATCGGGGTCCTCAAAGGGAATAACTCATCAAAAGGAATAACTCATTTAATGGATTTGTTAAATTTTAAGCAAGGTTTATAGCATCTACAGATGCTACCACTTTAAAATCCTACAGTAATTAGACCTATTATTTATTCAATAAAAACATAATTATTATCAAGAAGAGGAGGGGACTTCTAGTCCAGATGGAGGTGTAGGTAAACACACCTCACCTCTATGCACAACTATAGCAAAAAATACAGCTACATACAAAACAAATATCACCCAGAACTGGCAGAAAATCGAGCTGCGTGGAAGTCCAACAACCAAGGATTTAAAAAAGTCACATTCATCCAGACAGGTGGGAGAAGCAGAGACGCAGAGAGGCCCAAAGAAGCATGGAGACACGGAGTGGCACAGAAAGGCACAGCGATTGGAATGGGTGGTCTCACATCAAGGTGTGGTGTGTGAAAAATGGGAAGGACACCTCTAGCATGAGGGATCCCAGCCGCAGTCCAGACCACCCAGCCCAGAATCCCAGCACCGAGAAGATAAGTCTCTATAACTTCTGGCTGTAAAAATCAGTGGGGGTTGGGGCAGTGAAAGAAACTGCCTCCTCTTAAAGGGCCTGTAATGGACTTAGGACTCACACAGACCCACCCCCTCTGGGATTCAGCACCAGGGTAACAACTGGAAGGGCACCAGTGGCATATAGGGAGAAAGTGAAGTGTGAGTGCCAGGAGACAGCTTCTTACTGGGCAAAACTTCAGAGACCAGGCAACAGCGTTGTCCCCTCTACAAGCCCTCCCCTGCACAGAGCCGTGGAGAAGTGACACAGGTCACCCCACCCTCATGATTACCTAAGTCTTCACCTCATACAATGTAACAGGTATGCTAAGACAGGGAGTCAAATTGGCTCTAAAACACAGAAACACACAAGAAAAATGGCCCAAATGAAGGAATAGAATAAAACTCCAGAAAAAGAACTAAGCAAAATGGAGATAAGCAACCTATCAGATGCACAGTTCAAAACACTGATTATCTGGATGCTTCAGGAACTCATTGGGTATTTCAACACCATAAAAAGACTGAGGCAGAAATGAGGGTTGCATTAAGTGAAATAAAGAAAAGTCTACAAGAGCCAACAGTGGAGGAAATGAAGCTGAGAGTCAAATCAGTGATTTGGAACACAAGGAAGGAAAAAACATTCAATCAGAGCAGTAGGAAGAAAAAAGAATTTTAAAAACTGAGGAGAGGTTTAGGAACTTCTGGGACATCTTGTAAACATACCAATAACCAAATCATTGTTAGAAGCCAGAAGGAGAAGAAGAAGAGCAAGAAATTGAAAACTTGTTTGAAATTATGATGAAAGAAAACTTCCCTAATTTTTCAAAGGAACTAGAGATATAAATCCAGGAAGCACAGAGAGTCCCAAATAGGACCACATCAAGACACAGCATAATTAAAATGCCAAAGTTTAAAAATAAACAGAGAATCTTAAAAGCAAGAGAAAAGAAGAGAGTTAACTACAAAGAAGTGCCCATAAGACTCAGCTGATTTCTCAAAAAGAAACTTTTCAGGTAAGAAAGGACTGGCAAGAAGTATTCTAAGAGATGAAAAGCAAGGACCTACAACCTAGATTGCTCTATCCAGCAAAGCTATTACCATATTTTTTGGACTATAAGATGCACTTTACCCTCCCCCCAAATTTGGGAGGAAAATGGGGGTATGTCTTATACTCCGAATGTAGTTTACCTGGCTTGCACTGGTGAAATATTATGTTATTTATGTTATTAAGTATTTTAGCACATGTTTTGCTTCAAAAATTTTTTTCCTATTTTCCTCCTCTAAAACCTAGGTGTGTCTTATGGTCCAGTGCATCTTATAGTCTGAAAAATATGATATTTAGAATGGAAGGACAGATAAAGTGCTTCCCAGACAAGGTAAAACTAAAGGAGTTCATCATCACCAAGCCATTATTATATGAAATACTAAAGGGAATTATATACGGATAAGAAGAAGATCAAAACAATGAACGTTAAAATGGCAATAAAATCACAACTATCAATAATTGAATCCAAATAACAAACTAAGCAAACAAGCAGAACAGGAACAGAATCATAGATTTGGAGATCACTTGGAGGGTTAGCAGTAGGGAGGGGGGAG
>PVJI01019966.1:0-29900 GCA_004026765.1 Micronycteris hirsuta
TTTTTTTTTTTTTAAAGATTTTATTTTTATTTATTTTTAGAGAGAGGGGAAGGGAGGGAGAGAAACAGCAATGTATGGTTGCCTCTCATATGGCCCTCACTGGGGACCTGGCCTGCAATGCAGGCATGTGCCCTGACTGGGAATCGAACCAGGACCACTGGGTTCCCAGCCCGCGCTCAATCCACTGAGCTACACCAGCCAGGTCTAATTTGGATGCCTTTTATTTCTTTTTCTTGCTTAACTGCTCTGGTTAGGAATTCCAATACTATGTTGAACAAAAATGGTGAAATTGTGTATCCTTGTCTGGTTCCTGATCTTAGAGGAAAAGCTTCCAGCTTTTCATTGTTGAATATGATATTAGTTGGAGGCTTGTCATATATGGCTTTTATCATGTTGAGGTACATTCCTTCTATGAAAATTTTGTTTAGAGTTTTTATCATAAATGGATGTTGAATATTTTCAAATGCTTTTTCACCATCTATTGAGATGATCATATAATTTTTATGGCTAACCTTTTAGAAAAAATCATGAATGAATATTCCTAAGGTAGAAAAAAAATCACTGATTTTAACCTTTTCTTCTTTTTCTAATAAACATTCAAGGCTATAAATATCCTCTAAGCAGCACTTTATTGCTTAATTATCTAACAAACTTTGTACACTGTATTTTCATTATTATTCATTTAAAATATTTTCTCTTTTGCCTTTGAGTATTTCTATGACTCATGCAATATTGACAAGTGTCTTATCTAATTTCCAAACATGTGGGATTATTTCAGGTATGTTATTGAATTCTCTTTTACACACTTTGCATGATTTCAATTCTTTTGTAATTTATTGAGACTTATATTTATGGGCCAGAATATAATGTATCTTGGTGAACAGAGTAGAATGTCTACAGGTATTTTTGGAGACTTGACTTTTACACTTTCTAAGGCTAGTCTGTTTTGATTTTAATTTTAGTTAAAACCCTAATTCCTGGGACACAAGAACTTCTCTATTCCAAAGAAGCAATCTTCTGTGATTTTAGTGGAAAGGTCAAAGGTCTTTACTGTGTCCCTCAAACTTAATGGGAGTTGAAACTCTAAACTGTTTCTTTTTTGGTGGGCAGCATCTAAACCTGCTCAGTTCTTTTAGCTTTCTACCTGCTGCTTTCCACAGAACTCTTTGTAATCTTCCCTGCAGATCCAGGGTTCAAGATTCAACCAAGAACTTGAGGTGAATTTTTACGCAGATTTTGGGGTTCACTCTGAGGCTTTCTCCTTTTTTGGATATTACCCTTTAACTTCCAGCCTGTCTGACCTTTGACACCTTTAAGCCAGCAATACCGTGGCTTTCTGCTTTGAGGTCCATGTGACTATGCCACATGGCTGAGAACTGTCCTCAGAGGAGGAACTACGTAAATCTGATCACATGCAGCATGATTCCCTACTTCCAAGATTTGACTTGCCTCCAGTTTCCATCTACTTTTGGTCGCTCTCTTAAACCTTCAAATACTTTTTTTTCATATTTTGTCCAGGGTTCATAATTGTTATCATAGGAGGGTTAATCTAATACAAACTATCTTGCCATTTGTCTTTAAAAAATTTCTTACTTTAAAAATCTATCAAGGAGAAACCTTCTAACACCTCAGGGAAGTAAATGTTACTACCCTCCTCTGAAACGTAAACTCTGAGGCTCAAAAAGTAAGTCTCTATCTGCCTATCTTTGCTCATCCACGACTTCCGTACACTCTGGGAATCATGCACCCTGCCCACAGATGTAGGCTGCAGCCAGCAGTCATGAGTCTGGCACAGCCTGCTAGACAAGGGCTGCATACCTGGTGCTAGCTGGTCCCATTTTTTTCCTTAGAATTGGGATTCAGAATCGGCTAATTAATCCTTGCATATGGCTGGAGTGATTAACACTTGGCAGCTGTGTGGTGGGCATTTTCTGCTTTGGGAATAGACTGAAGAATGAAGTAGACCCAGGGAGAAATGCAGGGACACAAAAAGGGCACTTCAGTGACTATTAGCTCCTCCCTGGAATCTGGCTTACTTCCTTCCCTGGGCTGCTCTGAAACAACCTCATATTTTATTATAAATTCCTCCTTCTTGCTCGAGTTCAAGTTTGTTTCTGATAGATGTAACCACAACCATGACTAAAGTTCTCCTTCCTTATATAGGTGCGGTGCATGGCAGTTTTCTGTAGAAATTCTTGTGATAATTTTAGAGTTAGATCTCAAAACACTTTAGAGCCAGAAAAAGCTGCAGGAATGATCTCTCCTGTGATTCTGCCAACAGATAAACCAAACTCAGAGGAAATGCCTTTCCAGAAGTCATTTAGTTAGCCGGTGGCAAAGTAAGACCTGCTTTCCTTATTCTTTACTCATTTAGTGTTATTATTTATATGGCTGGAGATTAAATCAATAACATTAACAATTATGTACCAGGAGACAAATATTGACATTTTTGGATGAGGCAGAAACCCGTTCACACCCTGATACAATTACCTGCTCACACCCTCTCACACCAGTTGGTCCCAGTTTTATAAAGAGGATTCCATTTCAGAGGTTGGTGTTATGGAACGTGGGAAACATTTTCTCACAAAACAGCGGCACACGAGGTGGCTGTGGTAGCAGGCTGGCCCTCGTAAAGCTTAACCTGCAACACTGCTACTCCTAGGGGACTCTGAAGTAAGACATATTCTGCAATGAGTATTAGAGCTGAAGCACCAAGAAGTAGCTGGGTGATCGGGCAAGTTACTTAATATTCTAAGTTCAGCTACTTCTAAAAAATATAATTATTTAGACTTATGGAATTTCTGGTTTGACAAGAACCCTAAGGATTTAATTCTAATATCTAAGATACTTGTTATCATAAAAATTTCAAACATGCTGAAAAACTAGTATAATAAACACCCCTATTTCCACCACCTACATTCAATAATTGCTAACTTTTCCCCATGTTTGCTTTATCTGTCTTAATTTTGTAACCATTTTAAAGTGAGTTGACAATATCATGACACTTGTAATATGTTAGCATGCAGCTGCTAAGAATAAGGACACACTCCTATAGAACAGGTGCTGGTAAACGTTTTCTGTAAGAGGGCAGGTAGTGCATGCCTGGGTCACGTGGTGTGTCTGCTGCAACCACGCCACTCTGTCGCTGTCCGTGGAGACATGTACAGATGACACACAAACAAATGGGTGTGGTTACGCTCCCCAGAAACTTTAATTTCCAAAATTGGCATTTGATTTGCAGGCTACAGCTATGTAACAACACTGTTATCACAACTAAGGTTAACAAAAAATTCCCTAATATTACCTAACAACCAGTCCATATTCAATTTTTTTCAGTAGTCCCCAAACGTCTGTGCTGTAATTGTTCTTAAACCTGCATCTAAGAGTCCCTTTGAGGGCCTAATGACTCTATTCCTCTGTGCCTCCCTGACAGCTAAGCCTCTGGTGCCCAGGACACCACAGTAACAAAGGACTGCATAACTGGCAACTCTGAAAAGTGGGCTATGCATTGGCTTATTTAAACCTTAAAACAACTGAAAAGAGGTTAAGAACAACAAATTTCTGTTTCTGAATATATAATAGCAATATCTATTAACTATTTATATACACATATCAGTATTTGCTATATCTATTATCCATATACTATACAAAGTCAACTGCATATCAATAGCAACATTAACTTAATTAAAAACCAATGAATTCATTAATAAATAAAAACTAGAGTAAGCTTATTCAAAGTAGGCATCCATTACTCTAGTACTTACCTAGAAACAGAACAATCAAGAGGACTATAATAGTAAGAAAAGCCTTGTTCCAAAAGGTTGCAATTTTACCCCAGATATTAAATGAAAAAATCTTCTGCCATCTGTAAAGCAATACAATTACATTAAGTATAAAAAAAAATTGAAAGAATGTTTTGAAATACTTTCTGAATACTGAATTGACATTTTGGTTATTGTGTAGTGAGTAATAAGAATTACAGAAATGTAATTTATGTCATATCAGAGAGTTATTAATTCATAAGAGTTTCATAAAATGAAGAACACTTCTCTCAAATTTAATAATAACCTGACATTTGATTATCTTCTTTCTGGAAGCTTAAATATTCTACAGTGAAAGTAACTTAAAGGCAAGATACATGATCAAAATCTTAAAAAGGAATTCTTATAGTAAAATGTTATATTGCTGATAGAAGCTATCACTTTATATCTTTTTCCTAATCAGGGTAACAACAGGGAAATAACAAATATTGGCCCCAAATTAGCAATATTTGAGTAGTGGGCCCAATCCTCTCAACTTTTTATTTTATGTAGCACAATTTTAACATTTACTCCAAGTAAAAGTGTTTCCCTTCTTTTACCACAGATTTAAAAATCATTGAGGTATTACATACACACAACAAAGTGCAAAACTCTTAAATATATAACTTGATGAGTATAACTATACTATGTAGTTACCATGATCAAGATTTGAACATAGAGGAAATAAAACTGGAAAGTAAATAGTCTATAATGGATAGACTAAAAGGTTTAAACAAAGACAGAGGTAAGAATATGTGGATTATAAATGGCAAAGACTGATAAAGTAACTCATCACACAACTGAAAAGGTAACAAACTTTGCACAAGGGCATTTAAAATGAATTAAAATATTAACTGAGTAAAAAGCACTTAAACTTCAAACACAACTTCAAAAAACATTTACTTTAAGATTATGACAAATTATTAACTACATAATAAGTTTGGAAACAACTTTAAATAATAACTTGAATTTTGAGGGGAGCGGAGGACTGACATAAGCTAAAGTGATTTCTTTTGTCTCTATGCTTCCAATTCCAAGGATACTATTTAGATTTTACATTATAAAAATTTTATATATTTTGAAAGAGAACATAAGTGGCAATCAAGGTCAAAAAGTAAATTTACATTTCAAGGGCCAGTGTAAAAAAAATACAAGAGACACCCTACAGAGAACAACTAGCAGTTTATATTAACACTAAATTCAAGGAAGAATTAATAATAGCTACCATATATTGAGTCCTTACTGTACTATGGTTCTAAGCATTTTATATGTGTTAGCTAATTTAATCACCACAACCACTATGTGAGGTGGATGCGAGTATTACCTCCATTTTACAAATGGGGTAACTGACTAGAGATGATGAACAACTGGTAGCAGGTCGCCCGGTAAAATGCAGTTTGGCGCTAAACCCAGGCAGTCTGACCTCTGACCTCTGAGCATGTGCCTAACCAGTGGGCTTTGTGAGACAAGAATAGAGAGCCAAATAAAAAAGACTGAAGGCTCTTCTTTGATTATTATGGTGATACACATATAAAAGATAAAAAGATGGAGATACACAGTAAGGACATATTATAAATGATATATGTATAAATATACCATATTTTCTCATGAGTATGTTTATATAATATGAATATGCCCACATCTATGCAATAGCTACTTGATCAGAATAGGGAAAAATTTATTTGGCAGGAGGAAAAATAACTCATAGATCATTGTGATGGAGAAAAATTTATGGATCACTTTGATGGAGAAAAAGTAAACAGACTAAAAATATCTTTTGCAAATCCTTGCAAGTATTATCAAAAAGCTAAACAGGGTGTTACTGAGGATGAGAAAACAAATCAAGGTTCTGAGAGGTAGGTAGGGGGATGGAGTAGAAAGAGCACTAACCCAAAAGCAAGACTCTTGTCTGGAATCTGCCATTAATCAGCTACATGACCTTAGACCACTTTCCCTATAGAATGAGTGGGTTGGATACAATTATCTTTAAGCTCCTTTCCTACAGTGTGATTCAATTTTTTTTTGTCTTGAGCAAGAAAGAAAAAAATGATGATACCACTGGCAGACAAAGACAGGAGTGAGTAGAAATCCAAGTAGGTAAGAAGGAAGCGAAGACTTGTGCAAGACTACCTGAATGAGCCAAGGTAAAAACTTTCCTAAGTCTCTTTCATGGGCTCCTACTAAACTTCAGTGGGTTATCTCTGGGATTTCATTTTGCAAGATTTTCTTTTATGCCATGAGTATGAACAAAAGTCATGTAACATATTTATAACTAGAGTATTTCACCATTCATACAAGCGAGTTTCTGGATCTAAAACTGAACTCCCAATAAGTGGATTATCACAGGGGTAAAGTGAACCAATGTTTCAATTAAAATACTTAATACTTAAAGACCTAAGGAACTAATGCTAATGTATGGCTCTGATACTTTTCATAATCAGCACCTTTAACCTATATTCATTAATTCTGTGTGTGTGGGAACAGTAGTAAAATTGCCATTAAACATTAATGAAACAATTTCTGGTTTAGATATGCCAAAACTAAGAATCACTTATTGGCTTAAGTTTCTAAATTGTTCTTTCACTGCCCCAGTGAAACACTTCTGCTCCCATGCTGGGCTGTAAACATCATTTATCCACCCACCTTCACTTCGTTCACTGTTCCAATTCAGGGCAACACTACAAAGGCAAAACCTGATGACAAGACAGGTGTTAAAAGCACAACCTTTATTCTGCCCATAATGAACAGAAAGAAAGGACTTGCCGTTTTGCTTTTAGAAAGGGGAGTGGAGGGGTTAATTTGTACATTTAACGAAAAGTTTTATAAACAGTGATATTTTAATGTTGTCATTATATATTACTTAAATTTGTTAGTGGTTTTATTTTTTAAGTGTATCTTTTATATAATTAGCACTCAAAACTTTCAGATTTTAAGGAAACTTTTTCCGTATCACACTAAACAGCATAAAAGAGCTGTCGTATACTTATTATTGTAACAATTTGGCGTTTTCCTACCTCTGAGGAGGAATAAAAGGTAGACAGAAGAGTAAAATGAGTCCTATTTCAGCATACAGAAAGGTTGCAACTGCCGCCCATTGGAATGTCATTTTTTTCTCTTCACACCTAAACAGAGAAACACTTGTTTTACTTTGTTGCCTTTTGAAGAAAACTGGGTATAACCCGCAGGTTGCCAATGTTTCCATCCAGGGGGTTTACGAGGTGCGACCTTCCTCTAACTGAGGGCGTCCGCCGGAAAGCACGGGAGGGGGACGGGAGGGAAGGGAAGGGGTTAAGGGTGGGTCGGGAGGCCGGCGTCCACTCCCCCCGGCCCAGCCCCAGCGGCGTGCTAGGCGGCCTCCGGCACCGGGTTTTTCCACCAGTTTTGCGGCGACTTCTGCGTAAGGCCAGCCTCACTACCGTCCGCGCCTGGAGACCCTGAGCTCGGCGAACGCGCCGCGGGCCCTAGATCGGACAGCGCGGCGACCTCGCGGACCCCCTGGCTCTCGCCCGGCCTTACCCCGCCTGCGACCGACCAGCTCCCCGCCGCTCGGTGGCCGCCGACCCGCGACGTCAGACGCCGCGGCGGGCGAGGGCGGGAAGCGTGGCCCCGCCCCCGGCCCTGCCCCGCCCTGTGCTGGGCCGGCTTCCTGCTCAGGCCCGAGGTGCCGTCCCGCCGCTGTCGCAGGCAGCGCGAACACGGTTAGAAATGATTGTGTCCTAATCGGTGGTGGACGTGTGGGACTCCCAGGTGCAACTTCAGGAGAGCTGACTTTAAATTTCTAATACTGCGTGGTTTGGGTAGGAAGCATCGTTAATGGACCTCTTACGATAAAGCAGCGTGGGGTCAAGAGAGTTGGATAAGGTGGCGTAAATTCCGTGAACATTTTTGAAACGCACTCTTTTCGTATTTTGGTTCAGTTTTATGATAGAACCGATTTCGCTGTCCGGAAATAAGCTATAGTTAAATAGAAGGGCCAGGACTGGGTAGTTGTGCAGCATTTTGTGCTCCTGATATTGTAGGACGTGTAGAGTGAAAACATTCTCTTTTTCTGCTGTTGTCCTTGGGCTGGAACTGATGGGAAAGGGAAACTCTGGGTATGGGTAGTTTCTTTCAATGACTATTTTCCAGGTTTTCAAATTGTGTGAATACATTCAAATTATTAAATAGGTATTATTTCAACCTCGATAACTTCAAGAATGCAAATGAATGTATCGTCCTGGAAACAATTATTTTGGGAACATTAAACAAAAGGTGAAAAAGACATAATTATAGAATATAAAAACATTTATGTTGCTTTTTCTTATCATAAATATACTTGGTCACATGTAAATAAAAGGCAACCAAACACATTTGTGTTTTTTAACCAAACACATTTAGAACTCCTTCCCTTCCACACTTGCACCTTTGGAAGGCTGTTCACCTTTATCTAATTAGTTTGTTGTGACAATACCAGTATAATTCACCTCAGAGTTAACTTACAAAGGTGACTAAGTTTTGCTGATGGCTCCCTATTTGCTTGTGGAGAGCAGGGCAAATAAAATGGCGTTGGTCTGATAAGTTAGCATCAAGTATATGAAACAAAGCAGAGTCACTCATGTCAACCACAATGGCTGTCAGTCAGCCATGACACTTGGGTTCAAGAGGGAAACTACCTAGGTCAGAGCAGACAGGTTTGGCAGACACACCTAAGATATCTGCACATGTGATCATAACAGCATCTGCATAGCAGGACCACCCATAGATAGGCTACTGGGGGAATTGAAGACTTGCTAGCAGAGGTGCCAAGCATAACAGCCATGTACCACCTGTAGACTCCCGGGAAAATTCCCCACTTGGCATCAGGGGTGCCAAGACATAAAAGACCCAGAAGGGCAGAGTGCACCACTTTCAAGGTATAACTGAGGCAGGTTCCAGACCACTGCAGAGACAGCCAGGATCCACACACCAGAGGGCTGCTCCATGCCACAATGACACTGCTTGGCATGGGCTGCTGGAGGTTCTGCCCTGCTAGACTGAGGACTTCTTCTGTCCTGGTGTCCACCTGTCTATGGAGATCCTCCCTTGCTCACTGTGCTGTCTCCCAGACCTGCAGACTGAGACTCTGAGACTGGGGTTTATTATCCTCCATTGATTGCTGTGTATGTGTGTGTAATATTTCTCTTAGACTGTTAGAATGTGAGTAGGATACACGTATATTGCTGTTCTACTTTGAGTGAACCTACATTCAATAAAAAACTGACTGAACAGCATAGTTACCGTGTGTGACTCCTGTCTATTCTTTGGTGCTGGGCTGCTCAGCAGGCAGCTAGCCAAGCAGTTGCCCTGCTGACTTACAGGAAAGACTATCACGAATATACGCTTGTGCCCATTCCTATCAAATGAAAAAGGCAGTTATCTTTAAAAATACAGTAACTGAGTCCTGGCCCCATGTGGCTCAATTGGTTGGAGCGTCTCCGATTCCACTCCTGAATCAACAAGTATATCCTCTGGAGAGCATTAAAAAAACAAAACAAAACAAAACAAAACTGAAAAATGAAAGGAGAATGCGTCTAAGAAAAAAATATGGCAGCACAGTGCTTATGTTAAAATTGATTAATGTAATATTCCCAAATTCTTGAATTAAGAAGTTTTAGATAACTGTCTCCTTTTTTAAAGTTTTCATGTTAGTAACCTAGACCAATACCTTGATTATGGAGCTTTATTTTACCTGAGATATTCTTGCAGTAGCACATTCATCAATAACAAAATCATATCAGGAACATTTTCCAAACATGGAACTTTAAGGTTAAAATTATCAGCTGCTGGGAGGCATAAGAATAACACCACTAAAAAAAAGATCTGAAAATTAGGTTTCTAAGATAAAAATAAAACCTGGTTACTATTCTTCAGGAAATAATGTTTCAAATATACAATCATTTTCAGATTAGCTACTGCATTTTTTATACTTAAAATGTGGGGGAGTACAATTGATACTATTTTAGGTAGTTATATTTGTCTTTCAATCTTCCAAAGATCTAGACCAAAGATTTTCATCTTTTTGTCATTTCACACCAAACATGAATTATTAAAATTCTGTGGCACATCAAAAGAATATTTTGCTGATCTGACAAAAAATAGGTATAATTTTGATTCATTCACAACTGATGGCTATTGTTCTGGCTGTTGTCTTTTCTGACAATCAAAGGGAAAGAGGTCCGTGCCCCTGACTAAATAATCAGGTACTGCACATTTTAGAAAGTCTTGTGGTTCACCAGTGTGAAGTGGCACACTGGTTGAAAATCGCTCATACAGAAGGCTTGTATGAAATATTACAAGTTTAATGTCATTTAAAGTTTAATGGAAACTTAGTTTTAAATTACAGAAAACATATCTAATTAAATTCAGGTACATACAATTTAAACAAATACTTTGGGGTGTGTAATTCATGAATTAGGAAGTACCAGTACTTTTCCAATTTGAATTTTTAATCTAAACCCTGAATGCAACTGTATACAGAATGTCTTGTTTTTCATTTTACAAAAGTTGGCTTTTGTTCTGTCACTTCTCTGCACTTTTTTTCATTAATAACAGACTGATACAGAGAGATCTTATTAAGATAACTTGGATCAATAGGGAGAAGTAGGAGGGGCCATAGGAGGAGTTTGCTGAGGCAACTGTGGACTGCATTGGCTGGACTGAATGCCTCCAGAGCTGGCTCTCAGGCTCTTCTTCCTCCAGGATGCCTGGATGATCGTGCTGCAGCTGCCTGCATTTCCCAATCGATGGGATTTTGTATGGGAAGGAACTCCGGGCACAGCCTAGGATCAGGCTGGCCTGACAGAGGGTGGCAGTTTTATTCTTTGGATGTTATAGAGGGAACAGGCTCTGAGGTAGAAGTCTGCCATTCTTCCAAAATTGTGTAGTTTTTGTGTATTATGTTGTTTTTAGTTTGTAAACTAACCCTACAGAAACAAGATAACTAAAAACAGGGAAAAAGATAGAACTCCGGAGTTAGAGTTTAACCTTAACTGATAGGCTTAAGTAACTGTGTTGGAATAAAGACTCCTTTCCTTTATCACCAAACCTTTGCCTATAACCTTTCCTTTCCTTTGCCTGGAATTTTTGCCTAGAGGGTGTTGGGGGGCAGCAGAATCCTAAATACTGTTCGGTAACAATACTTTATGGTAACTTACAGATACTGCATGAGTCATACTTTTAGTATTAAAGTAAAACGTTTTATTTAATATAAAGTTTTATTTAATATAAAAATGTTAAACATACTTCCTTTAAAGTATATATTAAAATAATTTAGGAAGTCCAATCAAATCCCATAATGGTCTGTTAGATAATCTAACACTGCTGTTGTGCTTGACAAAGCATTAAAAACTCTTTTCTCTTGCCTTGAAGTTATCTTTTCCATCATGTACATTAAGTGTTGATGGAAACACATATAAGGAGTTCCAAGTTCAAGAGCAAGGTCAACCCAGTCCCAGATGCATTTCAGAGGGGTTTCCTCATATCCAGCAAACATGGCCGGGTTTGCTAAGAGTCCTCTTGCAACCATCACACCTACAAATTAAAGCATATAACATTTGTCCACACATTAAGAACTCATAGTTACAAGGTCAAACTCAAACAAACTGAGAATATTAAAAAAATAAAATAGTATTACAAGGTTTTACAATGCCCTTATATTAGTCTGTTTAATTCAATTATAATACAATTTATTTTGACAGTTGTTTTTATAAACCCAACAAGTTTAAAGGTACTTACAGGTATTCTTTATTAAGACTTCTACGTTAGTTAATCTTGAGGCTGTTTGTTAAGGGTAAATCCAAATTGTTATAAATTGGGCTTGCTTGAAGTTAACTTTATCCGTATTCTCCCCTTGGCAATAAGTACCAGAGGGCTTGGTATGCCAGTACTTTAAGAGGATAATGAAACTCCATAGCAGTCTGGGGTTCTTTCAGTTTCTATGACTACTCTTGTGTCACTAACGCTCAATTCTAGTCTAAGTGTTCTATTTTGTGAATATGCTATCTGGAAGATTCTTAACTGGTCATTCACTAGATATGATGGTGGCAATAGAGTAACTGAATTTACTCCAATTAAAATAATCTATTATTTCCACCCTGGCCAGTGTAGCTCAGTTGGTTAGGCATCGTCCCTCCAACAGAAGGGTCAGGGGTTTGATTCCAGGTCAAGGCACATGCCTAGGTTGTGGGTTCAGTCCCCAGTCCGAGGTGCGTACGAAAGGCAGCCAATCGATGCTTCTCTCCCTCTCTTTCTCCCTCCCTTCCCTTCTCTCTACAGTCAATAAGCATGTCCTCAGGTGAGGACTAAAAAAACAATAATAAAATAATCTATTGTTTCTAAGTAGGAGAGTTTTAACGTCATTTTATTTTTATTTTTTTAAATTATTTATTGTTGTTCAATTACAGTTGTCTGCATCCTCTCCACTCCCCTTCCTTCCACCCGCTCCAAACCCACCTCCCTCCCCCTTGGTTCTGTCCATGTGTCCTTTATAGTAGTTCCTGAAAACCCTTCTCCCCACAGTCCCCTCCCCTCTCCCCTCTGGTTATTGTTAGATTGTTCTTAATTTCAATAAACTGCTTAGCTTAAAACCAGTATAAAAGAAAAATATAGTTCCAATTTAAAGAAAAATAATGAAAACATTAACATGATTCTCCCATCCCAACTTTTTTTGCTAGTTAAAAGACAAAAGTTCAAGTAATTATTTCTTACCATCTGTCCCAGTAATATGCCACATATTTTCTGCTTCTTTTAAGCTTCTGATGTCTCCATTAGCAATAACAGGCACAGACATATTTTCCTTAATTATTTTAATGGCTTCATAGTGAACTGGCTGATGTCTTTCTTCAGTAGTTCTCCCATGGACTGTGATCCAGGAAACACCTGTTGCTTCAGCCTTCCGACAAAGATCTACAGTTCTTGTAAGATCATCATGGATCCTATAATTTCAAAATTATATCCATCTTTTTATAGCTCACAAGTCAAAGCTAAAATTAATAAATAATATTTCATATAAAACATTAGTTAGTTTTGCTGTATCATATCATCACTACATTCCACTATCACCAGGGCTTTTTTGCTCAGGGATCATCCCCATTTAAGATTTCAAATTTAGCTATTTTGCTATTGGGAACAATAGGATGACAAGTTTTATCTTACCTAGTACTCCTACCCTTTGGCTTTTGTAACTGAAAAAGTCCTGCAAATACTGTCACACATGAATTGAAAGATGCTATCCTAATATCTGCTGTACACACTCCACTCCCAAGGTGGAAGAATATACTACTTTATCTTAAAATATATTTTTTGTCACCAAAAAACTCATTCCTGGTTTGTTTTCTTTTCATTGTGGAATTTTTTGTGCAAATACCATTCCTATTTTCTACTCTTGGTACCAGGAATGTTTCTTAGCATTAACTACATAGTACATAGAAAAAGCTGAGGGTTTATTTCCAGGGAAAGTTTTTAATGATAACGGGATGTTTTAATTTCTGTTAAAAAATACAAAGAGGAAGTTGTTCTGGATTATAAATAAAAATTATGGTATATATCCAATTACTAAGTATCTTGTTTCAACATTTCCATATACCAGCTACAAATTAAGGACACAAACCCCAGGTAGAAGGAATACTCTTTTATTTCCTAAGAACTACCTGTCAATAGATTAAAGTATTGTCTTTACCTTATTTTAATAGATACTGAAAATCTGGGATTTTCCACTTGATTTCTTACTTGTTTCACCATATCTTGAACAAGCTCTGGTTTGTTTATTAAACAAGCTCCATAACCGTCTGCCATTGCCCACCTTTATAAAGCCAACACAATAAATTAATTGTAAATATTCAAAGAGAAGATAAACCATATTTTTTGGATTATAAGACGCACTGGACCATAAGACGCACCCAGGTTTTAGAGGAAAATAGGAAAAAAAATTTGAAGCAAAAAAAATGTGGTAAAATATTTAATAACATAATATTTCACCAGTATAAATGTAAACAGCCAGGTAAGCTACATTCGGACTATAAGATGTACCCACATTTTCCTCCCAAATTTGGTGGGGGGAGTGCGTCTTATAGTCTGAAATATACAGTAATTCTAAAGGCATTATAAGTGCATCTCCCTCTCTATGTAGCAATCTGAAATGCAATCAGATTTTTACAATTCAGAGACCCAACATTTCTAAGTGAATCAACTTCAGATTAGGTAAACATGTTCCCAGACCAAAAAGTACTTAGGGGAAATGGTTTTCACTGGCAAGTGAGAAAATTAAATTAGCATTCATTCAACCAAAACAGATTCAAGTATTTGTAATTAACTGCAATTATTTCAGATTTTTTAAATTTCAAATTTGATGTTTATTGTACATAACAAGAGGTTTTATTAGTCTTAACAGTAGAGAGATAATTTTGGCTTATAGCATTCCAACACCAGTAAACAGCTTATTTAACTCTAATGAGTACACAAATATGTCTAATCTAATTTGGATTATGCTCTACTTAAAATCTTGATTTTATTATTTGGACATATTTTGGATTACTGCCAGATAATTTAGTACAATGTCAGAAACGTAGGGATATTACTGTCAAATTAAGTATGTCTATCAATACCTAATTATTTAGAATCAACCAAATAACTGTGGCATAGGAAAAAAATTGTATTATAAGAAGGTATTTTTATAAAGAAAATTAATTAGGAGAAAACAAATGGTGAGCTCCAAAATCACAGAATCATAGTCTCTAAACCAAGTATATCTGACATGGCAGTAAAAATACCTTTTAGAAGTTACTGTAAACATTAGCCTCTCAGTAAGTACTTATGGATGAGGGTCAGGGCAGATCCACAGGTTAAAACAATTCTAATGGTGAGGTAAGCTAAAACAGCTGTCGAGAGCCTACACATTGTTTTAGCCATCAGAACATCCTATTGCATGTATATTCCTAAATAATCTTATTTTTTTCTTGCTTTTTATTTAGAGCCCAAGAGCTTTAACTCTATTTTCCTTATATTTTAATTCTTGGAAAACTAGAAAGGTAGTTTACCATGTCCACATAGTTTTTTTTCCTAATCTTTTTGAAAATTCTTCCAACTTCTTTGAGCTTTACCTCTGAGGGCAACCACAGTTAATGTCTACTCCATTTGCATAAGGACAAACTATACGAGCAGCATCAGATAAAAGTCTTGCATCATTAGCAGCAAACTGAACAATCAGTGGGCAATCACCTAATAAAACAAATAGTTCAACATTAAAATTCACAGAAACACACATGCACACACGAGATACCAAACTCTAGTGTTTGTACAAAATAACTTTTTTAGCCTTAAGAAGTATATCTGTTCAAACAAGATAGCATTAAAATAACTTTAGATATTTTAAATTAAAAACAATTTACATTTAGTATGAATCAACAATATAAAGTTTTATAAAATGAGAAGTACAACATTGTTGACGGACCCCTTTTCCAACCGTGAGAACTAGTTATTGTATTCCAGAACAATTTTATATATACCTGTGAAATTTAAACAAATGTGTACACTCTATGTACATTGCTATGTCTACTGGTTTCTTTTAAATCTGATGTATCTGGGCGCTGTACTCAGACTTATTTTCTTATTTTTAGTGGCATATTCCACTGTGTGCAGATGAACCCCACAGTCCATCTAGATGGACTTCTAGTTTTTCCTCTGTGGCCCCTGCAAACACTGTGGTGAGGATACTCTCACACACATGCTTTGTGAGTATATTCATTGGGCAAACTCCTAGGCCTGTAACTGCTGAATGAGTACCTAACATTTTGATAGATAACATAAACATTTCTTTCAAAAGAATTTACCAACATAGATACATATGAATATAGATAAAGTTCTTGTTTTCTTGAAACTTATTCTACATTGTAGATCCAAAAGTGTATATTTTTCTTGCTGGACTCTCCATATTCTTTGAACACTTTTCTATGCACAATTTTTCTTTTAGTTCCTTATTTTATTATTTTTTAATAAAGCACTGAAATTAGCTCTATCATAAATATTAAAAAAGTTAAAAATATTTCCCCAGTTTTAGTTTGTCTTTGAGTATATTTGTGCTCTTTTCTGACAAATAAAAGTTTAAATTTTAATACAGCTAAATGTATCAGAACTTCCTTCGGTTTTAAGGACAGTATTTTTTCATCTTTGGGTTAGTGTTATAAACTCCAAATAGATGTTATTTTAATTTTTCTAAAGACTTTTTGATGACTACCTGTATGAGATTTACTGTGTGTTTGCCAAAATGCAGATTTCTGAACATCACCCTAGTTCCACCATTTATAGTATTATCACGGGACCAGAGAATTTGCTTTCTCCTGAGGCTGTAGGGTGCATTTCCCTTTGCAACTCAGAGTTATATTCATTTATGGATCTGATATATTTTCAATGCTGTGCTAGAAGTGGAGGATACAAGTCAGTAAGAAAGAGTTCCAGGTCTCAAGGAGTCCATAGTCTAGCAGGAGAAACAGTTATTTAAAGAGGAAATTATAATACAGAAGGATTCAGTACAACATAAAGCCTGCGCTTCAAAGAAAGGCCATGAGTGGAGGGTGATAAGGAAATTATCTTGGCCACAAAATTTGAGAGATGGATTAAGAAGCATTAAGTGTCATTTGCCAGAGAAATGGAGACAAAAGGGACAGGCATGACTGAGAAGGATGTTCTAGGTAGAGAAGTATGAGAGAATAGGGCATGTTCAAGGACTTTCAATAACTTAGCATTTGTGAATAATAAAGTCAGTGGGCTATGGAGAAAAACTAATGAAAGATAAAGCTACAGATGTATTCAGGACCACATGAAAAATGTTATATATTATTCACAGGTGCCGGGATTTTACTCTATAGGTCAGTGGTTCTCAATCTTCAGCAAGCTTAGAATCACCTGGAGGGCATTTTAAAACAGATGGCTGGACCACATACTCAGAGTTTCTGATTTAGTCGGCCTGGAGTGGAGCCTGGGAATTTCCAGTTCTAACAAATTTCCAGATGATGCTGATGCTGCTGGTCTGGAGCTCACTTTGAGAATCACTGCTTTAGACAATGAGAGGTCTAAGAGATGTAATCAAATTTACATTTCAGAAAGGTCACTTTGGGCTGTTTGGGGGATAGTCTGCAGTGGGACAAGACCGGGAGCACTGTGATAGGAATCTAATCACATAGTTCAGGTGAGACAAGGGGGCAATAGGGAAGGCTAGCCTTACACTTTATATGCCATCCAAAGTTTGAAGACACTCATCAAAAAGATACTTAAAAAAAGACATATTAAAAACATAAAAAAACTAAAATATTTTAAAGTAAATCTCTGAATTTGTTGTCTGTGATTAGACAAGATGGTTGAGTTTTTTCCTTTTTAAGTTTTACTGAGTCAGCAAACTCTGAGTTTCACATACCTTGGTTTGTGGTAAATTCACTGTCTCTGGCTTTTACAGATCTGACAAAATCAGCAGCAACTATCATTGGTGTATAGCACAGATCGCAACTGTACTTTCTGACCAGTGTTCTAAAAGCCAACCTGTAAACGGGTAAGACTTTAATTAGGCATTCAGAAATCACAATCATATGTACTTCCAAGTTTAATTCAGTTAATTATTAAATATCTAGTGGAGGAAAGTTCTGCCCATGGGAAGATGCAGATGAACTTTTCCCTGTACTTCGTGCTTAGTGTGACTAAAAATCCTGGACGTTACATGTAAAGCAAAGATAAGAGAACTCTGAAAGGAGGAGAGAAGAGAGAGTAAGACAGTGACCTTGGGATCTGAGGAATAAAAGCGAGTTCCCTGGGTTTTCTTTTTGCCTCAGATAACCCAGACCTGGAGCTGAAGAAGCCGACAATGGGTGCAGACAAAATAGCCCTAAGAAAAGTCTGCTCCCCCTAACCAAACAGCCAGAAAAGGGGCAGCCTAACAAAACAGAAAGCTTTAAGTAATAGCAGCTCTACTCCAGCCAAACACTGAGGAAAAAGAAGAGCTACGGTTCCACCTCCACAAAGGTTGAGTGGGGAGCCTAGATTTCTACCATTCCAAGGCTGTAACAAGGTTCTCCAACACCCCTCCAAGGTAGTATCAGAAAAGGCCAGGTAGATAGTTGGGACTTAAATCCCTGCTTGCAAGTAATGATGTGTCCCTCGGTGATACCAGTGGAGACCTCACGGGGAGCCTGGACTCCCACACTGACCTCGCAGCAGGAAGGCACCGTTCCCCTGCCACTAGGAGTAGTATCCGAGTGTGCACGTGAAGAGCCAGAACTTTCATCATCAGTAGTCACCAGGCCACCCATTCCATGGGGAGCCGGAACTCTCACCCCTGCTCCACAGTAATGAGGACACCCTGCCCTCAGACTGTGAAAGGAGACCAAGTGCGGAAATTGGGTTTCCACCTCCACCTGATAGTGATGAAGTGGTGCCTCATTTTTCCCCTGCTGTAGTGGTGTCAGAAAAAACAAAAACAAAAAACAGAACGTTCAATGCTCAGAACTAATGTAATCCACTATATCAATAGGCTAAAATGAAAAATCATATTATATCAATTGGTGCACAAAAAAACATTTGATGAAATAACTCATTCATAATAAAAAATGCAGAAAACAGGAACAGAAGGAAACTTACTTGATAAACAGCACCCACAAAAAGTCCTACAGCTAACATTATAGTTAAAGGTAAAAGGTAGATTACTTCCCCCCTAGAATCAGAAAAAGCAAATGGAAAAAAATACAATAAAGATTAAATTAAAATTTAAAAATTTTTTAAAATAAATAAATTTAAAAAAGAAGGCAAGATGTCTCCTCTCATCATTCTTATTCAAAATAGTGTTAGAACTTCTAGTCAGTGTAGTAAGGCATGAAAAAGAACCAAAATGCCTATAACAGAAAAGAAGAAATAAAACTGCCCCTATTTGCAGATGACATGACTGTTTACATATATAATCCCAAGGAATTTACCAAAAAACCCTCCTAGAACCAAAAAGTGAATTCAACTTTCCAGGATACAAGATTAACATATGAAAATCAACTTTATTTCTATATACCAGCAATTAACACATGGACACTGAAATTAAAAGTATAATACCATTTATAATCACTCAAAAAATTGGGTGTAAAGGCATAAGTTTCACAAAAAAACATATGAAACTTACGTGCTAAAAACTACACAACACTGATGAAAGAAATCAAACGAGACTTCCGGCCAAGATGGAGGTGTAGGTAGAAACACTGTGCCTTCTCACACAACCAAAAGAGGAAAAACAACAATTTTAAAAAACAAAAACAGCCAGATCTGACAGAAAACTGAACTGAGTGGAAGTCCGACAACCAAGGAGTTAAAGAAGACACGTTCATCCAGACCAGTAAGCGGGGCAGAGCTGGGAGGAGAGCACTCTGCAAGACTCGGTTTGTGCCGCGGAACTGGCAAACCTCCAGCCGCCTGGAGAGGCCCCTGGTGCGCACGCCTGGCCAAAACGCTGCAAGCACACTAGGCAAAACCCGGGCTGAGACTGGTGGACTGGGTGGTCCCTCAACCTCGTGCAGATAAACCGGGAGGAAAAGCTGGGGAGTGGAACAGACCGCGAGGCCCACCAACGCAGGGAAATAAAGCCTCAAACCACTGATTGAATACACCTGTGGGGGTTGAGGCAGCAGTGGGAGGAACTCCCAGCCTCACAGGAGAGTTCGTTGGGAGACCTACAGGGACTTGGAACTGTGCAGGCTCACGCACTCACCCGGAGCCAGCAAAGAAGGACCCAGCGTGCTTGTGGGTAGCTGGGGAAGGGCAGAGAACAGAGCAAGTACCATTGTTCTCTCAGGCCCCGCCCCCAAAGGCAGCATCACAACACAACAACAGGGGTTATCCCCGCCATGGTGAACACCTAAGGCTCCACCCCCTTAAAGTAACAGGTGCATCAAGAAAAAAAAATGGCCCAAATGAAAGAACAGATCAAAGCTACAGAAAAAATACAACCAAGTGACAAAGATATAGCCAACCTATCAGATGCACAGTTCAAAACACTGGTAATCAGAATGCTCACAGGACTGGTTGAAAGTTGGTCACAATTAGTTGAACAAATGAAGGATATGCTAAAGGAAATGAGGAGAAATGTGCAGGGAACCAATAGGGATGGGAAGGAAACTGGGACTCAAATCAACGGAGTGGAACAGAAGAAAGAAAAAAACATCCAACCAGAAAAGAATGAAGAAAGAAGAATTCAAAAAAACTGAGGAGAGGCTTAGGAATCTCCAAGACATCTTAGAACATTCCAACATCCGAGTCATAGGGGTGCCAGAAGGAGAAGAGGAAGACCAAGGGATTGAAAACTTCTTTGAACAAATAATGAAGGAGAACTTCCCCAAGCTGGTGAAGGAAATAGATTTTCAGGAAGTCCAGGAAGCTCAGAGAGTCCCAAAGAAGTTGGACCCAAAGAGGAACACACCAAGACACATCATAATGACATTACCCAAGATTAAAAATAAGGAGAATCTTAGAAGCAGCAAGAGAAAAGGAGACAGTTACCTACAAAGGAATTCCCATAAGACTGTCAGCTGATTTCTCAAAAGAGACCTTGCAGGCAAGAAGGGGCTGGAGAGAAGTATTCCAAGTCATGAAAGGCAAGGACCTACATCCAAGAATACTCTATCCAGCAAAGCTATCATTTAGAACGGAAGGGCAGATAAAGTGCTTCTCAGATAAGGTCAAGTTCAAGGAGTTCATCAACACCTAGCCTTTATTATATGAAATGTTAAAAGGATTTATATAAAGCATGGAAGGATATCAACAGGGGAGTGGTAGGGGGAGAGAGGGGGAAAAGGTACAGAGAATAAGTAGCATAAACGGTAGGTAGAAAACAGACAGGGGGAGGTTAAGAATAGTATAGGAAATGTAGAAGCCAAAGAACTTAGATGTATGACCCATGGACAAGAACTAAAGGGGGGGAGTGTGGAGGGGGCAGAGGGGAATAAAGGGGGGAAAATGGGACAACTGTAATAGCATAGTCAATAAAATATATTTAAAAAGAAGACACATAATAGTAAAAAGAAAAAAAAGGAAATCACCCTTTTACAATACTTACTTTGAATATCGAACCATTGGGGCAGAGACTTTTACCAGCTGCCCAGAATGAAACATTTCTATTGGATCTTTTTTTCTTTCTTGACATACTGTAGTTTGTACACAGTCATTCTTCATAGACACAGGTTTGTTTCAAATCTGAAAAAAAAAATCAATCAGTTTACATAGAGAAAAGCTACCTTTCATTAGATGGATTCCTATCATTCTAACAATTTCATACCTTTTTCATTAGGCTTGTGGGATCAGAAAGATTTCCTTTTTTATCCTCACCTGAAAACATTTTTTAAATCCTTTTTGTTTTCTTAAAGATTTTATTTATTTATCTTTATAAAGAGGGGAAGAAACACTGACGTGAGAAACACTGACTGGCTGCCTCTCATATGCGCCCCAGCTAGGGACAAACCTACAACCAGCACATGCCTGACCGGGAATCGAACTGGTGACCTTTCATTTTGTGGATTGATGCCCAATCACTTGAGCCACATGAGTCAGGGCCTGAGGATATTTTTTCATTTTCATTGCTTTTAGAGAGAGAAGAAGGAAGGGAGAGAGGAGAGGGAGGGAGGGAAGGAAGAAGGGTGGGATAGAGATAGAGAGATAGAGATAGAGAGAGAGAGAGAGAGAGAGAGAGGTAGAGGTGGGTAACATTAACGTACGAGAGAAACAATGATGAGCTGTCTCCCATACCCACAACCTAGGTATGTGCCCTGACTGGAAACTGAACCTGCAATCTTTTGGTGTACAGGATGATGCTCCAACAGACCCACACTGGCCAGGCAGGGCCGGATCAGAAATCTTTTTAACTTCTTATCACAGTTATCAAATGTGATACCACAAAATTCTGCCTCTACAAGTCACTGATAGTTTTTAGCATAATGGGAAATTATGTTTATGTTCTGTACAGGTTATTCTTGTTTATATCAAACACTAAAGGTTTCAAATTATATATTTAACTCATTATAATAACATGTTCTGCTCAAATTAACAAATGATGAAGAAGTGGAAAACTACAAGATTTCTTTCATAGTATACCCCGTTAAAACTTTTCATATTATTTTTTTATTTAAATTTTTGGCAATGATAAACCAGGAAATTTGACTGGCATCATTTCATATATTGTAAACGTTTCCCTGGCACTTTGAAATACCTTATTTTATCCAAGAAATTTAAAGTGAACAACTTAAAGTAGTTAGCATTTCAAAAGACAGACTGGCAGGTTTCATGTTTATTCTTATTCTCAAATTCTATTCTTTGTACCTGAATCACAAGACAAAAGAAAAAAATACTCTTATTCTTAAAAATTTAAATGTAGTATTATCTACTGAAAATTTCATGAAAAATACATAATTGCCTAGTAAATTACTTTTATGCCCAAAGAGGTACAAATGATTAAATTAGGCAGTTAATAGTATTTTACAGTTGCTACTATACTTAAAATCTTATAACTTCATAGTGTTAGCTTCTTTTCATATTTCAGATTTTGGCCTTAGTAACTTAGAAACAGATATGGGCCAACTTTAGAAACGTTGACTTGCTGAACATGCAAGTTTTTATTTAGCCAATCCTGAAAGTGTAGATATAACCTAAATACAAACCAACTATTGTAATTTTCTTAGGTAGAATGTACACTTGGAATATGATAAACTAGTTTTACTAATCACTGTTCAATAAGCCCAACTTAATAAAAATTTGGACAAAGTTATTTGCATCTTATCTTTTCAAAAATTACCTTTTATATTTCAATTACAGTTGACATACACTACCATATTAGTTTCAGGTCTACATCCCAGTGATTGGACATTACATAACTAAGTGAATATCCTGATAAATCTTGTACTCATCTGACACCATCAATAGCTATTAAAATTTTATTGACTCTACTCCCTATGCTGTACTTTCTGTCCCCATGATTACTCTGTGATAACCAATCTGTACTCCTTAATCCCTTCAATTTTTCACACATCTCCCCTAACCCTTCCTATCTGGCAACCATCAAAATGTTCTACTTATGTCTGTTACTGTTCCACTTGTTTATTTTTACTTATTTTTAAATAGAGTTTAGAGAGAGAGGAAGGGAGGGGGGGAGTTAGGGGAGAAAGAAAGAGAACATTGATTTGAAAGAAGTGTCAATCAGTTGCCTCCCGTATGTGTCTCAACCAGGGATCAAACCCATAACTTTTTGGTGTATGAGGCAATGTTCCAACCAACTGAGCCACCTGGCCAGGGCTATTTTGTTATTTTTAGATTCAACTGCTGATAGATATGTATTTACTGCCATTTTACTGTTCAAATATTTGATTTTTTTTTTTCTTTTTAAGGCACATTTCATATAACACTGGCTTGTGGTGATGAACTCCTGTACCTTTTTCTTGTCTGGGAAGCTCTTTATCTTTCCTTTGATTCTAAATGACAGCTTTGCTGTAGGTCCATTTTTCATTCCTTTGACTGTTTCTTGCCAATCCTTTCTGGCCTGCAAAGTTTCTGTCTAGACATCAGCTGACAGTTTTATGGGAGCTTTGTTGTAGATAACTAAGTGCTTTTCACCTGCTGCTTTTAAGATTCTCTCTCTGTCTTTAACCTTTGGCATTGTAATTATGATGTGTCTTATTGTGGGCCTCTTTGAGTTCACTTTGTTTGGGACTCTCTGTGCTTCTGGGACTTGCATGTTTCTTTGCTTCACCAGGTTAAGGAAGTTTTCTATCATTACTTTTTCAGATAGGTTTTCAATTTCTTGCTCTCTCTCTTCTCCTTCTGGCATACCCGAGATGCAAATGTTGGTATGCTTGAAGCTGTCCTAGAGGCTCCTTACACTATCTTCATTTTGGGGGGATTCTTTTTTCTTTTTACTGTTCTGATTGGGTGTTTTTTGCTTCCTTATATTTCAAATAGCTGTTGATCCTTGGTTTTATCTACTCTACTGTTAATTCCCTGTAAATTATTCTTCACTTCAGTTAGTGTATTCTTCATTTGACTTGTCCTTTTTTATGCTGTTGATGTTCTCATTAAGTTCCTTGAACATCCTTATAACCAGTATTTCAAACTCTGCATCTAGTTGATTGCTTGTTTCCATTCTGTTCAGTTCTTTGGGTTTTGTTCTGTTCTGTTCTTTGTCTCTTCGTTTTGGCTGCCTCCCTGTGTTCATTTCCATATATTAGGTAGAGCTCTGTCTCTCAGGCTTGGTAGGGTGACCTAATGTAGTGGGTGAGGGGTTTAGGGACATACCTTCCCTATCACACGAGCTAAGAACTCAAGGTGCACCCCCTCTGTGGGCTGTGCACATCCTCTTTTTGCAGTTAAGCCTTGATAGTTGTTGGCACATCAGTGGGAAAGATTTATCCCCAGGCAGGTTGGCTATAAGAGGAACTGCCTGCAACCACTGAACACAGACCTGCAAACATCAGGGAGGCCCACTCCACAGAGCAGGACTTACTTCAGTGGGGCTTTGGTGCCTGCTGAGCCCTCCCTTGAGTTTGTCACTTGTGAAGGTGGTCAGGTGGTGGTCTTTCAATGTGATCTGAAGCTGTCTACTGGGGCACTGGCTCTGGGCCTCCAAGGAGGTATAGGCCAAGCGCAGTTGCCATCTGTGTTTTGGCTGGGGTAACCCACCATTAGCTACAAAGAGATCTGCAAAAGGCTGCCACTTGTGCTGAGCATGGAGGTGCGCAGGTGAGGCCATGCTGCAAACCAAGGCTGGCTGGTACTACTGCCAGGTCTGAGGCCACTCAGCAAGAGGCCAGATGCTGCTTGTTTGAGAGATTTTAGTTAAGTCTGCAGACTGAGCCAACAGGCTATTTGCAAGAAAAAGCCACTGGTAACAGCTTGGGTCAGTCTGAAAGTTGGGTGGGGTGGGCCCTCGAGGAATCACCAGGGTGGGGCAAACAGTGTTAGCCAGGTTGACGGAATCTCAGATAAGGGTGCCTGCCAGTTTTGTGCAGGGAGGGCTCATCAAAGGAACAATGGCTTCTGCCAGCACTTCTGCCTGGGAGATGGCCGTCCATTATCCACCCCGTTTTTGCCCTGATGCCGGGCAACTGATTTCCTTCCTGTGTCTGGTGCCTTTTAAGTTGCTGCCCAGGGCTGGGGCTCACATGGAGTCACTTTGAGTAAGTCTGTGCACGGACCCTTTAAGAGGAACTGCCTGGGACTCTAGTGTCCCTCTGTCTCCCTCAGCCTCCATCCCCGCTGGTTTTTACAGCCAGAAGTTATGGGGACTTCTCTTTCTGGCACTGAAACCCTGGGCTGGGGGGTCTGGTGTGGAGCTGGGACCCCTCGCTCCTCAGGGGTATAGCTCTGTAGCTGATATCCCTCCTAATTTTCATCTACCTCACAAGTGTGTGGCCAGTCTCTGCATGTCTGCATTCCTCCTACCAGTCTTGATGTGGCTTGTTCTTTAATTCACTATTTATAGGACTTCTATTCAGCTGGATTTTAGGCAGTCCTTAACGATGGTTGTTTTGTAGTTTAGCAGTATTTTGATGTGGTTGTGAGAGGAGGCAAGTACCGCACTTCCCTATGCTACCATCTTGACCTTTATTATCTTTTTTATAATAAAAATTCATTAGAATGATATAAGCAACATATATAAAGTATAAATAACAAAACAGTTATTTTTATGAGTCAAACCTGTTCCTCTCTTACATTTCATATCTTGGTTATGCCATAACTGTCCACTCCTACTCACTCAAGTCAGAAATCTAGGGTTTTCTCTCCTTCTCGATCTCCCACAAGCGTGTTAACCAAGTGGTACCTTTAATTAATTGTTAGGCACACCTTCATTGCCCCTCTCTGTATATATTCATAATCCCCCTTCCTGATAGTCTTTCTGAACGCCAGATAGAGTTGATCTTATTTACCCACTATACCCATTACTCTGTGATGTTATCATGTGTATTTACAATTATTTTTATAGAGTACAGTAACACCTATTGATCTCTTCATGAGTTTTTGAGGGCATGGATGTGTATTTATTCATTCGACAAATATTAAGTTCCTGGAAGATGTTGGAAATACAGATGAAAATACATTTCCTATATCCTTAAAAACACATTAGAAATACACAAAACGATAGCTCCAAAACACGCACAGGCACGCACTCACAATTTCACCGCTGTGTTACTGTCTAGAGACGTGAGGGGGTCATCAGCCATGGAGGGAGGAAAGCTTGAGCTGTAACTACGTGGGAATTGGGGGAGTGTCCAGCCACAGACAACACATGTAAGACCAGATGCTTGAAAGTGAGCCATTAGCAGTTTAGTGTTGCTTGAGTTCTAACTGAACTAGAGAGTGAACGTGTGTAGATAGTAGTGGACCTTGTATACCAGGTTAAGAGTGTTTTAGATTAAACAATGCAGGGCACCCATTTTCAATCTTTTTCATCTCATGTCATACATAAATTTTTAAAATCCTGCAGCACACCAACCCCGCCCCCCAAAAAAACCCTCCCCCCAAAACAGTGGAACTTAAGTTCTCGAACTTAATTTGTTTTGGAATGCTGTTTGAGAACTGAATTACTCGAGATTGGAGACGTTCAAGACCTGAACCTGCGGTCTGACTATATTTTTTGCTGATATGACAAAGAAGAATAGGTATAATTTTGATTCATTGACACCAGATGGCTATTGTTGTGTTGGCTATTGTCATTTTCTTTTTTTAAATTTGACAATCTAAAGGAAAGAGGTCAGTACCCCTGACTAAACTGTCAGGCATCACATGTAGGCAAATCGCTGACGTAGGGCCTTGGCTTAACCAGTTTTTCTCCTCCAAAGGAGATTTTTACATACGCACTCAACATGCTAACACGTGCATGTAACCCTTTGCCATGGGTGCACCACATATTTTTATACAAGCTGTCTCTCCTTGTCACTAGTTGTAACTGAACATTTTTAGCAGGGAAATGACAAGATCAGATTTCTAATTTAGAAAGATTTCACTGGAAGGGGTAGGGCTGTTAGCAAAATATCAGTAAGGAGGCCATTACAGTAGATCAGGCCATGCATAAGTGTCTGATCTGGGACTCTGGGAGAACAGAGAAAAGAGAACAAATGTAAAAGCTATTTATAAATAACAATAAACTGGCAAAATGTTTAGAAGGTGGAAACCACTTTATGACAGTGCATGTTACAGGGGATGAAAGAATTCTGGATGGATGGCAATTTGAATCAACGAGACAAAGAACCAGAAGGAGAAACCGATTTTGGCAGGGAAACATGAGTTCACCTTTGAGCACACTGAACTTGAGGTGCTCATGGGACAGATTTTCAGATGGTGATGCCTCATAATTGGTCATATAGATAAAGCGCTCAGGAAGAAGCTAAAGATACAGACTGAGTCTTTAACCTTTAAATAATAAATTGAATCTACAAACACAGATAATACTTAAGGATGCCCTACCTTGCAAGAGATCCTTCAAAACACCAACATTTAAGTAAAAGAGAAAAAGAATGCAGAGGAGATGGAGATGAACTCTGGTGCTGGGAAGAGGAAACCTGAAGGGGATCCGCATCTTAAACGTCACAGAAAAGTTAAGTAAAGACTAAAAAGTGTGCAATGGCAACTAGGTCATTAGTGACTTTTGCAACAACAATTTTATTCATCTACATTCTTGTAATTTTGCTTAATAAATTCATAAATCAGTAGCTTTCAACCATGGTTGTAGATTAGCACGATATGGGGAGCTTTTAAGAGTCAGGATGCCCAAACCACATTCCACACCAATTAAATGTTTATCTTTGGGCTTAGGACTCCAATTAAATGTTTATCTTTGGGCTTAGGACACGGGCATCAGTGACTTTTAAAGCTCTCCAGGTGATTTCAATGTGCAACCAAGCATAGGGGAAAATAAATCCATACACTACGAAGCGCCTGGTTCAACTGCGTATTTAAATACCTCTACCTTGCCTATTAGCTCCTTTGGGATAGGATACAGATTGAGACTTATGTTTGTAAACTAATGCTGGTAGGTATAGTAGGGGCTCAAAACTCTTCATCAAATGAGTAAATATTATGTAAGTTTTCTAAAATTTTCCAATGTAAATACCAAGGGAAGAAAAGTAAATTTCATACTGCAAAGATACTGCTTATTAACATTCAAGAATTATTTAAAATTTTGTGTATTACCGATAATGAAACCTGAGTCTGAGCACACTGCTCTTGGCAATTGTGTGACCTCAGTTTATATGGCCTCCATTCTGAACCCTCAATCCTATTCACACCATGATTGAGAAAAAATTATATTAGGGAAAAAGCTGAGACAAAGAGAAAGCATAATGCAGTGTATCACGAGACTTGCTCACTTGAGCTGTTTTAAGTATTAAACGCATTTATAAAGTACTTCGGAAAGCATGCAGCACAGGTAAATACCCTTATTGCACTTTCTGAAACACTCTTAGCAGAATCAAGAGAACCACACAGCTCTGAATTGGGATCCCTGTGTACATAAAGGAAAGGTTGTATTATTAGTTTCTTTTTATGAAGAAATGCTTAAATTAACCTTCTTGCACACGTGACTGACCTATTAATTAGCATTTAGCTTAGGAGAAATCTAGGTTAATGAATAATGCAGATGTAGCGGAGGAGAAGACGATGAGAACTAACTTGATTTTACAGTTTAAGTACTGTTAGTTGATATGGAAAAATCCACCAGTTTGTAATATGAAGAAGTATGGCATCATTCACAGCACGTGGCCGAAACGGAGATGAAGTTGAAAAGCGGGTCCTGATCTCATGGGAGAGAGGACAGAGAAAGAGTCTACAACTTCATTCTGCAACGACTCTCGGCTCTCCCTAATTCTCACTATTCATCCCCGGGAACTTTCCTTCCCGAGCGTACCCCGCCTGCCTTTACCCCAGGACTGAGAATCAAGGCGTGGCACAGAGAGAAACTTGGGTAGCTACTAACTCCGCCAGCGGGGCCCGCGGAACGCAAGCGAAATACCCACAAACCCTCTTTCCTCTCCGCCCTCCAAGCAGCCCGTTAGGTTAAATACTTGCTTCAGCGATAACGGCTGCGGCCCCGTTCCGGCGCCCACCTCCTCGGCCCTGGAGCCACTCAAGCCCCAGGGGCACGGCGACACCCGGCAGAAAGCGACGGCCCCGCGGCTTCGGATTCTCGGGTGGGCTAAACCCTCGGCACCCGCCCGCGCTGGGACAGAAGCGGCTCCCTATTCAGCCAACGCACCAGGCACGTCCGAAGCCGCGGGCGGGGCGCGCGGGCGGCGCTGGGATTTTGCGTCACTACATGGGCGGGGCAGTCCGCCGCCGACGTCATCACTCTCGGTGCCTGCCAACATGGAAGGTGGCGAAGGAGGCGTCGCTTTGGTTGGCCATGGGGCTCTGGGCTGCCGGGCAGCTGCAGTGACAGTCCGGGAGCTTCTGCAGGACGGTAAGGAGCCGGGGTGGGTGGGCTCGGGGGCCGTCCTGCGCCGCACGTGGGCCCCGGTAGTGGGCTCCACCGTCGCTTTGCAGAAAGTTTTCCGGTCGGGACATGACCACTCCCCTCCGCCCGGCCCCCGGCATCTGGGTGCTGGCCTCGCAGACCTAGTTTCCTGGGACACCTGGTTTTTGTTTGCTGCTCTTTTCAACTCTGCCCTCCACGCTCCGGAGGCGTTCCTGAAGTCCTGGGACCTCGCGGCCGGCACTCACGTTGGCCGCCACTGGCTGCTGCCGCGGTTATTGACGGAAGGGTGAAGCATCCCATCCCACGAGAAGTGTGAGACCTAGAATAGAAGACAGGCACTTAATGAAAGAGGGCCTCATTTTTAAATAGAGTTGGGAACATTCCCTCTGTTAAATCCTTAGAATGCACAAATGGCAATTCTTGCAGTTTCGTTTGTTTCTTTAAAGGTGTTTATCCTCAACTGTACATGGGAGAGGGTTTGGAGCATTCGTTCAAGCTGGGATGTGTATTGGATATAGCAGTTAGGTTTATCGACAGTTTTAGACAGAAATTGCTAGATATTAGAAGATAAGCTAAACATAGTACATTTGAGAAGCACATTAAATTGTATTATTCCA